>PVJS01047348.1:0-15479 GCA_004027185.1 Glis glis
CAAAAAAAAAAAAAAAAAAAAAAAAAAAACCAGGGTCTCCCTAAGTGGCTGAGGCTGGCTTCAAACCCGCGATCCTCTTATCTCAGCCTCCCCAAAACTGGGACTATAGGCATGTGCCACCATGTCCAGAGAAATTTATAATTTTTATGAGGTCAAATCCTCACCTTCCTCACCTGTTTCCATCCTTTAAGGGTGACCTCCCCTGCACTCCCCCCAGGGAGCCCTCCCTAGGATGCTCTTTTGGGGTTGGTCTTCCTCTCCCAGATCCATGAAGTAGCAAGGTCTGATTGCCTCACCCGAGTGAGCTCTTGGGGCACATTTATCCCCTGGAGTAGTCCAGGGGTCTGATCTGTAACTGGGATCCCCAGCTAAGTCACAAGTTCTACAGCCTATTGCCCTGAAATCTATGAAGGGAATCAAAAAGGTAAAGACTGTGCCTGTTTCTCCTCCAATCACTGTGGCTTAAGGTCTACTAGTCTTGCCTTTTTTTTTTAATGGAGACTTTTCGTGTGTGTGTGTGTGTGTGTGTGTGTGTGTGTGTGTGTGTGTGTGTGTTACTGGGGATGGAACCCAAGGGCATTCTACTTCCAAGCTACACCCCCAGCCCTATTTTATTTTTTATTTTGAAACAGGATCTCGCTAAGTTGCTAAGGGCTCACTAAGTTGCCGAGGCTGGCCTCAAACCTGCAATCCTCCTGTCTCAACCTCCCAGGTACTGAGGTTGTAGGTGGGCACCACTGCACCCGGCTCGGAGATTCTTGAGGACATAAAGATTTCAAAGGAAGACAAAAACAAGAATGTTTCATGCTGGGGAGGATGCTCGGAATGCTGGTGGAGGTGTGACTCAGATCCCTGAACACCCACCATATTGTAATGCACGTCCCAGGCCATGGGGAGGCAGCAGAGGGCAGGCGGTGAGAACACGCTGGATTTCAAGTTGGGTTTATCACAGGAGTGTGTGACTGAGCACCTTTCAGCCTCAGTTTCCTCCTGGGTGAAATGGGTGGATAATCATAGTTCCTACTGTTAAAATTAAACAGCTTAGCCGGGCATGGTGGCACACGCTTGTAATCCCAGTACTTGGGAGGCTGAGACAGGAGGATTGCAGGTTCGAAGACAGACTCAGTAAGTAGTGAGACTCTCAGCAACTTAGCAAGACCATGCTTCAAAATAAAAAGGGCCGGGCGTGGTGGCGCACGCTTGTAATCCCAGTACTTGGGAGGCGGAGACCGGAGGATCCGGGTTCGCGGCCAGCCTCAGCTACTCCGTGAGGCCTCCGCAACTTCGTGAGACCTGGTTTCAAAATAAAGGATAAAAAATAGGGCTGGGGGTGTAGCTCGGAGGTAGAATGCCCCTGGGTTCAATCCCTGGTACCGCAATAAATAAATAAATAAATAAATAAATAAATAAACAGCTTAGTACCATGCCTCCTGATGCATAGAAATGTTCGAAACAAGGGAATGTCACTATTAAATTTTTCAAGATGAACAGGGTCTGGGGGTGTAACTCAGTAGCAAAGTGCTTGCTTAGCATGCACAAGGCCCTGGGTTCCATCCCCAGCACCATAAATAAATAAATAAATGTACATTCCCTTTGACCCAACAGTTCCATGTGTGATAATCTATTCAAAGGAAATAATTAGAGATGTGCACAAATATTCAGCTTTTGGATTTTCTGAGGAAAATGATTTATAATAGCAAAATATGTATTACAATGTAGATGTTCAACAAGAAAGAGTGGTTAAACAATTTAGAATTCATTGACAGGAAGCCCTCCTATGCAGCCCTTAAATAATCTTCTTGAAGAATGTTTAATAACATGGAAAGAGACTGGTGATGTGTATAATCTTGTTTTTTTTTTTTTTTTAAACCGGGTCTCACGAAGTTGCAGAGGGCCTCACTAGGTAGAGGGAGAAAGAGAGAGAGAGAGAGAGAGCGAGCTGAGGCTGGCCGCGAACCCGGATCCTCCGGTCTCCGCCTCCCAAAGTACTGGGATTACAAGCGTGCGCCACCACGCCCGGCATAATCTTGTTTTTAAAAGATACAATATTCTTTAGAAACTTTCGTCTCTGATCTTTTTTTGGGGGTTATGGGGGGTTGAACCCAGGGGCATTCTACCTCTGAGCAACACCCCCAGCCCTTTTTATTTTGAAACAGGATCTCACGGAGTTGTTGGGGGCTGGCCTCGAACCTGCAATCCCCGTCTCAGCCTCCCAAGTACTAGGAATACAGGCATGTACCGCCATGCCCAGCTGTCTCTGATCTTGTTAAAAGAAAAAAGGTGGTTGGGCGTGGTGGCACACGCTTGTAATCCCAGTACTTGGGAGGCAGAGACCGGAGGATCCGGGTTCAGGGCCAGCCTCAGCTACTTAGTGAGGCCCTCCGCAACTTAGTGAGACCCGGTTTCAAAATAAAGGATAAAAAATAGGGCTGGGGGTGTAGCTCGGAGGTAAAACGCCCCTGGGTTCAACCCCTGGTACTGCAAAAAAAAAAAAAAGAAAAGAAAAAAGGTAGGTAAATGTAAAGAGACAATATCTCATCATAGGCCATTCATTCGCGGTTTCCACAAACCTTAATGGAGAGCCTACTATGTGCTAGGCAGTTTCGCTGGGGCAGAGGAGATGCACCGAACATTTAAGTGCATCTCTGAAGGGTGGAATTACCACTCATTCAAACATCCATTGAACAAATGTTTATTGAGCACCTATTTGTCAATGATGCCAGGGCCCTGGGAATGCGGCAGTAAACAAAGACCAAAATTCTTGCTCTATCAAAGCTGACTTTCCACCAGAGGGGACAAGCAAGGACAAGTAGGAAAAAGCAGACAATAAAGGGCTTGGTAGAACGTGAGAGGTAGTTTGCTGCTTTCTGTCAAGTGGGCAGGAAGGGTCTCAAAAGTCCTGAGAAGGGGACATTTGAGTAAAACCTTGAGGGAGAGGGAGGAAGCCAAGAGGATCTGCCTGGGGAAGAGTATGTTCCAGGTGAGAGCACTTGATATTTTTTCAGGAAAAGTAAGAAGGTTGGAGACCCGTGAATAAGATCACAGATGTCTGAGTTTATCTATTTCCCCAATGTTTTTACTACTTTTTTAAAAAAAACTTAATTAGAAGATTAAGATCAAATAGTGCCAGGTTCCAGGCTCACACACACCGTCATTCAAAACGTATTATCTACTTCCTGTGATCATAAGCCAGTCAGTGCCCCTCTAAGCCTCAGTTTCTTCATCTGTAAAATGGGTATTCATAAATCAAGGGCGTTGAGTAGCTAATGCAAGTAAAACACTTAGCCGCGTGCCTGATAGTCCTTAAGAACTGTTTCTGGACATTATTAACCTATTACTGTCGTACATCCACTAAGTCCTTTCGGGAGAAGGTGGGAATCCGTGCGACAGGAAAGAGTCATTTCCCCTTTAAAAGAATCAGAGCGCCTGGTAGTCAGCTTCCCCGCACCTTTTCCAAATTTTCCAATCCCTGCTTGGCATTTTCTGCCCGATGGTCTCCGATTGGACAGTCTGCACCAATCGGAGGCCTGAGCGGGTGCGGCCGGCCGCCAAGCTCCGCCCCCGCGTAGGCCCCGCCCACCACCCGGTCAGCGCCGTTGCTATGGGGACTGGTGGGCGGCGAGGGGGAAAAACCCCGGATGTTCGTTGGGGATTCAACATGGCGGCGGCAGTAGCCGCGGTGGCGGCGGCGCAAGAGAAGTGAAGGCGGTGTGAGGGCACGGAGTTCCGGGTGGAGCAGCTAGGCCGCGAGCGACTGCGGCGCCGAGCTGGTAGGCGAGGCGGTCTGCGCAGGGGTTCGGCCTGGGCCGAGTGCCGGCGGCGGGAGAGCGTTCAGCGGAGGGGGCGGGGCCGCGGGGTCAAAGTTCACCAGTGAGGGAAGGGTCGCGTCGAGGGGGTCGGGGATCGACGTGGCGGGAGCGAGGCGCGGAGGAGATCTGGGGTCCGACTCTGCGAGGGGGCGTGGCGAAGGGAAGTGCAAAGTTTGCAGTGTGGAGTGAGGGCGTTCTCGGGGAGCGGGACAAGTCTCTAGAGACGGGGGAGTAAAGTTAGTGATTTGAGGGGAGGGTGCGCCCACGTGGGTCAGAAGTCACGTGGACGGGGGCGGGGGGTTGCAGGTTTAAAGGCCGCAACTAGGAGAACGGATGAATGAGTTTTAGGTTGGGGGGCGTCTTTTAGGGGATCCAAGGTGGGGCGTGGCTAGAGGATACCAAAGGTCAAAATCTGACAGCAGGAGGGATGTACCGGAGGGTCTAGAGCTGAAATCGAAGTGGGGCGTATTGCAGCAGAGGAGAGGCAGAGACATCCAGAAGAGAGGTCAAAAAATATTTCCTGGTGGTGGGAAAGGAGAGCCCCGTCCCCCAAATGATGACGCTACTAGCACACACTTATAAAGCACTGATCAAGTGCTAGACCCTCTTCTCAACGCTTCAACACTTTACATATATACTCATTTAGTCCTTGCTACAACTTTATGGGGTCTTAACCTGTTAATTAGGAGGTTAAGTGATTTGTCTGAAGTCAGCTAATGAGTAAGTTGTACAGCAGGAGCCCTGGCCGGGGAGACCTGGCCCAGGAGTCCTGGCCCAGCGTCCTTCCATGGCTTACCACCTCTCAAAAGAATCTTAATGTTGGCTAATGTTTAACCAGGGCTCACACTGTGCTCGGTGTCTTATGCCTGGTCTTGTTTCATCCCTACCACAACCTTGTGAAGTGAGTACTAGAGATAAACCCACTTTACAGACTGCAAAAGCAAGGCTCAGAAAGCTTCTGCTGAGGTGTAATCAAAGTTGGGTCTGGCTAATTCCAGAGCTCCTGCCCTCAGCTGCTACGTTGTCCATTTTCCAGTAAGTCTGTTTCTAGAAGCAACAGGCTGGGCAAGGCTGGGCCACTCCCTGGGCAGGAACAGAGTATCTGTTTGGCCTCCTTGGAAGGGTGTGATCTGGGAGGAGAGGTTCCCATGGGCCTCTGGGAATGGTGAGTTGGTGGGTGGCCCACAGCTGGGTGAGTCTCCTGGGCTTCTGGCTGGAGAAGGTGGTACCCTGTGCAAAGTTGGGTGTTCTTGGTTCTTAATACCCCATGCTGTTCCTGTGATCCTTAGGGGCTCTCACCTCATTTCCTGCTGCTCTCCCCATGGCTCCGGAACTCTTTAGCTCTGGGCTTAGGCCTCCCTCCAGGGCTCTGACCTTCCTGTCCCCTCTGCCTGGAATCCTTTCCCCACCCTGCCCCCTCTCATTGAGATCACTCACTCTCTGCCAGAGCTAGACCACCCCAGCTCTCGCTGTTGGCAGGCACTTTTTCTGTCTCTCTGGTCTTCCCAGCCCCATATTCTGTCCTTATCATGTTTATTAGGGTGAATTTTTTTTTTCTGGGCCTCCTCTGCTAGAATGTGGGTGTTCCTGAAGTACTACCTCGCTGCAGGCAATGCTCTGATGGTGGTGGGTGACTTTTGGGCATTGTGCTGGACTGCAGCAGGGGACACAAGACCCACAGAACCCCTAGCCCCAGGGGCCTCTCAGCATCTTCTGTGGGAGCAGACTGGAACCAGACCCCACAGTGACATCTCAGCAAACATTGATGGGGGCTGGAGAGTGCCCTCAGGTCTGGCCTGAGGCTTGTGTGCCTGGGAAAGTCCCTTGAGGAAGCTCTGCTGGTTCAGTAGGAGGGACAGGAAGGGACACCAGGCAGAAGGAGGCATGTGTACAGAGGCCCCGGGTACGAGTGGAGGCCAGGGAACTTGTGCAGAGTTGGGGCATGGAGGTACTTTGTAGCCCCTGTAGAGTCAAGGCAAGACCCCAAGGGGCAATGGGAGCAGGAGAGGGACAGGAGCTGCCTGTCAGTGCCTTGGTTTCCTCCTCTGCAAAATGGGCATAATGATAACGGCTGCCTCGTGAGGATGCAGAGTGTAGAGCGCCTGGCCCGAGGCCTGGCATACACTAGGCGCTGCGCAAGCATTAGTCTTGCTGCTGCTGCCGCCATCCAGGAAAGGCCTCAGAGAAGGCAGAGGCCTCTCTCCTCCACCTGCCTCCTGGCTTTCTCTGCAGCTACCCCACCCCCGCCCGGCCCTGGCAGAGTCAGGGAGCCGGCACGCTGCCAGTAGCCCCGTGAGGCTGCCCAGCCTCCGAGCCTCGTGGTGCCAGCTTGACACAGATATGGAGACCACAAATAGGGCTTTGCCATTGGAGACCCACGTTCACGTCCCTGCCTAGTCATTTACTAGCCTGGGACCTTGCACAAGTGATTTTTTATTTGCCAATTCTGTACCTAATGATACATTTTAGGTTGAAAATGTGGGGAGCAAGTTAGGTTAAATATGTGGGGAACAAGTCACGCTTTCAGTATAACAGAACACTGGCCCTTCGGCGCGAGGCCTGGGATGGAGCACGCTGTGGCTGTGGCTGAAGGCCAGGGGGCTTCTCCCGTCCTCCCTCCTTCCCTTGCAGGGTAGCCGCTGGCTTTGGCCGTCAGCCTTCCTACTTTTGAACAATAGAGCAACAGTTCTCGCCCCTGGCTGCGCACTGGCATCACCTGGAGAGCCACACAGTTTGCTTTGGCCCAGGGCCACCCAGAGATGAGGACTGTGGCTCCCTTGGTCTGGGGCGGCGCCGGCCTCCACACTTTGGAAGTCCCCTGGGTAGCCCTCGTGGCCGGCTGGGGCTAACCGCCACCTTTACACAGCGCATAGAAATGGACGTGTGAACGCGTTCCCGCTTTTGCACCTTGCTTGTTTTGTTCCACGTTACGGCAGAGATACTGTGCCGTGTGGATGTTCCACACTGCACAACTGTTCCAGCTGTTGAGTACTCCTGTTCTGCGATTGTCACAGGAGTTCTTTTTTTTTTTTTGCGGTACCGGGGATTGAACGCAGGGGCGTTCTACCTCCGCGCTACGCCCCCGGCCCTATTTTTTATGCTTTATTTTTGAAACCGGGTCTCACGAAGTTGCGGAGGGCCTCACTAGGTAGGGGGGGGGGGAGAGAGAGAGGAGAGAGAGAGAGATCGATCGCGCGCGTGCACGGGCGCTGAGGTTGGCCGCGAACCCGGATCCTCCGGTCTCGGATCCTCCGGTCTCTGCCTCCCAAAGTACTGGGATTACAAGCGTGCGCCACCACGCCCGGCTAGGAGTTCATTTTTTACTAGCCATTTGGGCGGTTTCCTGTTGGGGCTGAATCAGTGCTGTGAAGAAAACTCTAGAGTGTGTTTCCTCATATAGCAGCCAGTCTGTCTGGGGTGTCTGCCTTGCAGTGGGAATGCTGGGCCTTGCACCTTGCCCAGGTGTTGTGAAGCCGCCCTCCTGCGTGATTTCCCGTGTGCTTCCCGACAGCGCTGGGAGGTCCCCTCACTCCACTGCCTGCTTTGTGCACATTTGTGGCTCTGGCTGAAACGATTTACTCAGCCATGAGATGGCAGGCTTCGGGGACCCCTAACCCCAACAGGGTGGTTGGGAACATCTGGAGAGATGGCTCACGTGACTGGCTTAGCTGGGGCCTGACACCCACTGACTGACTCCCACACTCGGGGGGCAGGCTGGGGGACGGGAGGGGTTGACTCTTACCTCTGGGGCATGCAGGACAGTGACCACAGCTTCGACTCAGCTGTCCCTGGAGGGCAGCTCCCAGGTTGATGTTTGGTGAGGGACAGGACTGACTTGAGCTTCCTCGGGAAGGAGGCAAGGAGGGAGGAGAAAAGATGGGAGGGGGCAACGCGGCCGAGCCGGGGTGGTGTCAGGAGGGGAGGCTGGGCAGACAAGCCAGGGCTGATGGACTGAGGTGGGGGACGTGGGTTTCGTCTGTGTGTAACGGGAAGTCATTGGAGGGCTTGAGCAACATCTGGTTTCCCTTTATAAGGATCGCTCAGGCTGCCGTGGGAGGGACAGATCGTGGGAGGTCGTGGCAGGGAGACTGGGGTGCTGCTGTGGTAGTCCAGGCAGGAGAGGGTGAGGGTGCTGGAGGAGGGTCCGAGTGCTGGCCGACACTGTGAGTACTTCATCCACATCAACCACATGATCTTCACAACAGCCTGTGAAGTAGGTATCATTATTGTCCCGACTTTAGAGATGAGAAGACCGAGACCCAGAGAGGGATGTGACTTGCCTAATGTCACACAGCAGGCAAGTGGCAGAGGCAGGATTTACACCCCAGGCTTAGGGCTGCGGAGTCACTGCTCATCAGGGCCACCCTGCAGTGAATTGGAAGTGGCTTTGACAGGACAAGGCCCGTTCCTGTCCCCTGGGTCCTTAGCCAGGCTCCTTTTTTGACAGAAGCTCCCTGGGGACCATTGGACCTGGATGCTCCGAGCACCCTCTGCCCTGTCTCCTGCGCTGCCTCACCTGCCTTTTGCCTCCTGGCTCATGGCGAACTAGACTTCCTGGCCAGACGCCGGCCAGGGGTGTCCCCAGCAGCTGTTTCTCCCATCTCCAGAGCAGGCGGTCACAGATGCTGCCAGCAGGAAGCCGTCCCCTTCCAAGTCACGGCCAGGGAAATGGGACCCTTCCCGCCCCAGCCACTCATCCGGGGCTGGGGCATATTGTCCACCAGACGCCTTGACCCACAGGAAGGTTGGGGGGGCAGGGAAGGCCAGAAGGGGAGCTCTCAGGTCCCAGGGGAGCCAGCTGTGGACAGAAGCCACCACTCACTGCAGCCTGTCTTCTGGGGCCCTCTGCCCTTGCGCTGCCCTTGCCCTGCCCTTCCCCAGGGGCCAGGGGGCAATGGGAACGTCCCTGCCCAGTACACAGTTTACACACATCCTTCAGTTTGCCCCCCAGCTAGGAACAGACGACGCTCCTCCCCTGGTAAGTGGGGTGTTCAGCTCTCCCTCAGGACCGAGGGGGGACATGAGGGGATCGAGCCTGTAAAGCACTCAGCCCTGTCCCTGACGCACCGTAAGCCCTCTGTGAGCTCAGCGTAAGCACTGGACTTAATGGCTTTAACAGCTGCACCTCCTGGCGCCCAGACCTGCGGGCTCCCAGGCCCGCGCAGCTGCAGGAACCGCCACAGGAACCCGCTGGGCCGTGTGCGCTTGATGAGCATCATTGCCGGGCTCTGCGCAGACCCTGAGGACCAGGTGCTGTTGAGCTCATTCCTCTTTTCCTGCGTTTTCATCTTAAGAAGGCACATTTTGCTGCATGTGCACGGATTACCTAGTCCCCTAAATAATCACTGAGAAACTGCACGCGGCCGAGAGGATATGCAGCACCGAGGAAATCTCTTTCCCCCAGCCGCGGCCCCCTTCCTTCCCAGGGATGGCGCATTGTGTCGAGGCCTTTCCTTCTCTCCTGCTGTCGTCTGTCCCACAAGCGCGTTCCCGTTCCAGTTTCTCACAACTGGAGCAGGCTTCCCCATTTGTATCAGTCCTGCCCTTTGCGTTTGCGCTCCAGAGTTCTGGGTCAGGACAGAGTGTGTCCTCAAGTGTCCCATGGCGTGTGTGACCCGCTGACCCCCTTCTGTGCAGGCTGTGCCAGTCTTTCCCTGCTGTGAACAGGGCCACGCCTATTCGTGGTCGCAGCTGTGGATGCCTTCTAGAAGTGGGCCTGTGGGTCTGAGATGTGTGCCCCTTAGCTCTGCCAGTATGGTCCTCCCTGCCTGACGGGTGGTGCCGGTCCCCCTCCCAGTGTCTGATGGCACTACACCCTCGCTGCCTTGGGCCATGTTATCTGACACTTTGACCTTTGCCTCTCCTGTGGGTGCCAAATGGTCCTCCTAGTAGTTCTGATTTTTTTTTTTTTGCGGTACCGGGGATTGAACCCAGGGGCGTTCTACCTCCGCGCTACACCCCCGGCCCTATTTTTTTTTTTATACTTTATTTTGAAACCGGGTCTCACGAAGTTGCGGAGGGCCTCACTAATGAGAGAGAGAGAGAGAGAGAGAGAGAGGGAGGAAGAGAAAGAGTTGAGGATGGCCGCGAACCCGGATCCTCCGGTCTCCGCCTCCCAAAGTACTGGGATTACAAGCGTGCGCCACCACGCCCGGCTGTAGTTCTGATTTTAATATGAAGAAAGTGGAGTGCTTTTGTGTTGTTGAAAGCTATCCTAATATCCTTTTCTGCAAGTTGTCTATACCTGATCATTTCCCTTTCCCTAAGAAGGGGAAACTGAGGCACAGGTCCTAACTCCACATCAAGCAAGTGACAGATCTGGGACTCGAACCCAGGCCTTCCTGGCTCTGTTCTGCAGCTCTTAACTTGATGTAGTTAGTGCAGACGGAGGGTGTGAACTTTGGAGCTAGCTTTGCCACCTACTAGGTGTTATGTGACCCCAGACAAGTCACTGCACCTGTCTGCTTTGGTGTCCTCATCTGTAAAATGGGGATAATAATGGAGCCTCCTCATAAGGTTGTTTTAAAGATATAAATGCATATTCAGCAGGCAAAATGCGTAGTGTCAAAGACCATTAGCTGCAGGATTTGGTACTCATAGTATTACACTTGCTAAACTAACTGGCACCGTTGTAAGTGCTTTTTGTAAACTAACTTACTGGCCACTCCATCAACACCAAGACGCAGGTGTCATTAGCATCTCCATTTAATAGGGGAAGAGCCTGTATCCCAGCTACTCAGGAGGCTTAGGCTGGAGGATGTCAAGTTCAAAGCCAGTCTGAGCAACTTAGAGAGACCCTGTCTCAAAATAAAAAGGGCTAGGGTGCAGCTCAGAAGTAGAGTGTCCCTGGGTTCCATCCCTAGTAATGCCAAAAAAAAAGGGGTGGGGAGGAAATTGAGAACCCGAGCAATTTGCCCAGGGTCACAACACAAGCAGGATTGGGATCTGGACCCAGGAGGTCTGGCGCGTCACTGTTGTGGCCCACTCCTCTGCCACTCCCACGACTAAGGAGACTGCCCGTCCTTCCCCCACTGCCTGCTAGCGTGCCCTCATTCTAGTCAGGCTGCATTGGAGCTCGGAGGGGACACCTTGACAGGTGGGGACGTGGGCAAGGCCCTCACATCGCTCTCCTGGCTCCCGCCCTTGGGCATGGGTCCTGGAAACTCCTGATAAAGCAGCATTGTGCGGTTTCGAGTTTACTTCCCCAGTCTAGTTTCGCCACTCCCAAGGACAGGAAGTGGCCTGCCATCCTGGGCTGAAAAAAGTAGGGCACGCAGGGGGTCCCCCAGGTAAGGACCCCGCAGGCAGGCTTTGTCCCTCTCTCCTGTGGGATACTTCTCCATAGCCCTGTTGTACCTGCACACAGCAGCCTGGCCCCAGGTTATTTGACTGTGAAGGCATTTATAATTCCACTACTTTTTAAGAACCTTTAATAATTGCCAAGTACAATATGCCTACAGGAAAGTGCTTAAAATGTGCATGGCAGTTTAGCAGAGCATCATAAGGTGGGTGAACACCTCATCCCCTCCTGATCACGACCTCCGTAGTGACCTCTCTCTGGTATCGGTGGCCACTGGCACTTGCTTTTCCCCATGGTTGTTACCACAGGTGTGCATCCCTGCGTTACAGAATGCCATCTTGCCTGCTTTCAAACCTTACCTTTCGGTCTTCCAGTAATCTGTCCTGGTCTGCATCTAGCTCCTTCCACCGTCGGGTCTGCAAGATCCACGCACGCAGCTGCGTACATTCCTACTTCACGCATCCTCACTGCTGTGTAGTAGCTGTTTCTCCATCTCCCGCTGCGCCAGGGTGAGTGTCCTCTCTAGGTGTGTCCCCTGTCCTTTGCTGCATGCACATTTCTCTGGGGAGCACCCCTGGGAGTGCGCTGCTGGGGCAGACGGCAGGGTATCGTCACCATTAGTGGACCTGCGTGCACCTTCTCAAAGTGATTGTGTCACATCCACCCTGGAGCAGTGGGTGACAGTTGGTGTGACTTCACATCCTCACCAACACTTGGTACTGTAAGACTTTTTACTCGCCCTTGGAATATTTTAGTTCTTTTCTTCTGCAGTGTGGCCTCTCTGCCCCGTGCGCCTGTCTAGCTCTCACCCCTTCCACCTGCAGGAGTCAAGGGCTTGCTCCTCGATTCGCCTGTGCTGGCCCCGGAGCCAGGATGAGCCCAGATGGCAGCAACCCATCCAGCAGGGGACATGGCCTCCACCAAAGAGTGACACAGAGACAGGGAAAGAACCAGACTGCTGACTCCCAAGCTCTCATCTTTCCCCAGTGACCCCCTCTCAGTAATGGGCACCCCTTCCATCCTCTTGCTTGGGCCCCCAACCTGGCCTCATCCTCACTCCTCCCTCCCTGTTCTTCACATCCCAGTGGGAAACACCTGTTGCTGTCCTCTCAGAAGATAACATGGCTCTCCTTGTCCTGGTCACCCCTTAGTTCAGCCCACCCTCGTCTTCCTGCTGGACCATCTCCACAACTCCTCACTCTCCTCCCTTGCTGTCCCCATTCTGTCTCCACCAGCACCTGGGCCAGATGGCAGCTCTCCGGTGGCTCCCTGTCTGCCAGGGGAAAAGCCTGCAAGGCCCCATGAGACCCGGCCCAGCCTTTCTGCCTGCCCTCCCCTCCTGTCACACTCCTCCTTCACTCCTCTCTGCCTTGTGGTTCCTGGAACTTCCCGGGCTGGGTCCTGCCCCAGGGCCTTTGTTCTTGCTGCCCCCTCTGCTGGCGCTGTTGTCCATCCTTCTATTCTGGTCGGTCTCTGCTGATTGTCACCCAGGAGACCCTGTCCACACTCCCCGTCCCAGTCACTCTCTGACCACCCTCCTGGCTTGATTGTTCTTCTATAGTACTCATCCCAGTTATTTACATTACATTGTGATTTGTGGGGCTATTGGTTTATGGTACGTTCCCCCACACCCCAGTAGCTCAGCTTCACGGCATTGGGGTAGAGGTGGAGGAACAGGGTCCTCGCTGTGTCCTCTGCTGTGTTCTGTGGTTTGATGTGCAATAGTCTCTTAAATGCTGGTGGGCCTGGTGCGGTGGTGCACACCTGTGGTCCCAGCTACTTGGGAGGCTGAGGCAGGAGGATGGGAGGCTGAGGCAGGAGGATTGTAGGTTCCAAGCCAACCTAGGAAACTTAGCGAGACCCTGTGTCAAAATAAAATAAAGCCAAGCGTGGTGGCGCATGCTTGTAATCCCAGTACTTGGGAGGCTGAGACAAGAGGATCACAGGTTCACTGCCAGCCTTGGCTACTTAGTGAGGCCCTCCGCAACTTAGTGAGACCCTGTTTCAAAATAAAGTATAAAAAATAGGGCTGGGGGTATAGCCCGGTGGTAGAATGTCCCTGGGTTCAATCCCCGGTACCGCAAATAAATAAATAAATGCCGCCAGGTGTGGTGGTGCACACCTGTAATCCCAGTACTTGGGAGGCTGAGACAGGAGGATCGCAGGTTCTAGGCCAGCCTCAGCAACTTAGTGAGACCCTCAGCAACATAGCGAGACCCTGTTTCAAAATGAAAAAAGGGCTGGGGATGTAGCTCAAAGGTAGAATGGCCTTGGGTTCACTCCTCAGCACGAAATAAATGGAAGGAAGGAAGGAGGGAGGGAGGGAGGGAGGAAGGAAGGAAGGAAGCTAGCTAGCTAGCTGGTGGACTGACTGACTGAATGAGCCGTAATAGCTAAGGGGTGTTGCCAGAGCAACGCCTGCCAGCGGGGAGCACAGGTGGGCTTTGCTGAGGAGGAAGTGCCACGTGAGTGTGAATGGGCACTCCAGGAGAGGCAGCTGGAGGTCCCCAGGTGGGAGAGCACAAGGTGCTTTTGAGGGATTGAAGAAGTACCAAGGGGCCAGTCTCCAGTTGTCTGGGTTCTGATCCTGAAGCCACTCGGGCCTCCACGTGCCCGTGTCCTCCTGTCTAGAATGTGCTCCTTCAGGAGTTCTAGGGCATCTCGGAACGTCTCACATGCCTGTCCTGGCGCCTGCGTGTAGATCTAAATGTGATTGTTTATTTTTTCCCCAGTGAATTCATTGTGACCTCCAGGAGGATACAGTGGTTGATAAATAGATCCAGGGGCGGTCCACTCGGAGCCTGTCTCCTGGTCTCAGCCATCGGGGCACTCCTGCGTGGAGGCAGAAGGCCCGGCATGACCTTGGGCCTGGAGAGTCCTTATCCTGGACACGGGATCCTCTTTAGGCTGATTGATGGGGAAAATGATCAAGGATGTACTTGTGCGTGGCCATGCCCGCCCGTCTCATTTCACAGAGAAGGAGGGCGAAGGTGGCACCAATGGCGAGTCCTTGGTGCCTCCCGCCTGCTGGTATGCAGATTCGTGGTGTCTCCTCACCTACGAATTGGGGGGGGGACTTCTCAGTGTTTTTTGAAGGTCCTCGAAAGCCCTGTTCAAGTCACTTGCCTGTTTTTCTATTGGGCTGGCTGCCTTTACTTTGATTTCTTTTCGTTTTTCACTTATTTATTTATTTATTTATTTACTTATTCATTCATTCATTCATTCATTCATTCATTCCTACTGGGGATTGAACCCAGGGGCATCTCTGAGCTATACCCCAGCCCTATTTAATTTTTATTTTGAACAGGGTCTTACTAGGTGGATGAGAGTCTCACTACCTGCTGAGACTGTCCTCAAACCTGCTATCTCCCTGTCTCAGTTTCCCAAATACTGGGATTATAAGCGTGCTCCACCACCACGCCTGGCTTTGACTTCGATTTCTTCTTTTTTTTTTTTAATGGTACTGGGGATGGAACTCAGGTGCGTTCTACCTCCGAACTATACCCCAGCCCTGTTTTTTATTCTTTATTTTTGAAACAGGGTCTCACTAAGTTGTGGAGGGCCTAAGTCGCTGAGGCTGGCGGCGAACCTGCGATCCTCCTGTCTCAGCCTCCCAAGTACTGGTATCACAAGCGTGTGCCACCATACCTGGCTTGATTTCTTATTTCTTTGAGTTAAATCTTAGATTCTGGATGAGAGCCTTCGCTTTGAAGGTGGTACACTTACAAATTGTGTCTTTTGACAAGTAGAAGTAGTCAGATAGGTCACTCGTTTCCTTTATACTTTAATAGTTCTGCTTTCCTCATTTAACTTTATTGTTTTTCATGGGTGGTTTATGTGTGTTTCTGTATTTGAGACAGGCATCAGGCTTCATATTTTCCACATGGATTCCCAATCATCCGAGTGCTATTTGTTTATTTGTGGTACTGGGGATTGAACCCGGGGGCATTCTACCTCTGCACTACGCCCCCAGATCTATTTTTTATTTTTATTTTAAAACAGGGTCTCACTAGGTTGATGAGAGTCTCACTACTTGCTGAGGCTGGCTTGGAACCTGCAATTCTCCTGTCTCAGCCTCCCAAGTACTGGGATTACAAGCAGGTGCCACCACACCCAGCTTAAGCACCATTTATTATAAACAGACTGGCTTTTTCCACCCCCTGCCCTTACCATAAATCATGTCTCTACATAAGCAACTTTGTTTCTGGTGCTTTCTTTGTTTTCCTGTGCTGTTTGTTCCTGTGCCACACCGTCCTAATTTCATTGGCTTAGAAGCTTTGATCACAATGAGAGCAAGTCCTTTCACTTGTTCAGGGTGCCTTGGCCATTCTTGGCTTTTTGCAGTTTTTTTTTTTTTTTTTTTTTTTTGG
>PVJS01047349.1:0-15479 GCA_004027185.1 Glis glis
AAAAAAAAAAAAAAAAAAAAAAATGAAAACAGAATATGCCATGTATAAAGAGAGAATGAAAAATAAAGTGAATAGCATAGAAAACGCAAGTCCTATTTTCTCTCAGTTTTCACCTCAACCCCATGCTAATCATGGTTAGTATTTTGGTGCGTACATTCTGATCCATAACAAATATGCTTGGCTAGTTTCTGGTGCCCAGATGTTTGGGTAAACACCATGTTTGATGTTGCTTTGAAGGTATTGTTTTTAGATGTTATTAATATTTAAATCAGTAGACTTTATTTTTTTATTTATTTTTGCGGTACCGGGGATTGAACGCAGGGGCGTTCTACCTCCGCACTACGCCCCAGGCCCTATTTTTTATGCTTTATTTTGAAACTGGGTCTCACGAAGTTGCGGGCCTCACTAAGGAGAGAGAGAGAAAGAGAGAGAGAGACAGGGAGAGAGAGAGAGAGAGCTGAGGCTGGCCGCGAACCCGGATCCTCCGGTCTCCACCTCCCAAAGTACTGGGATTACAAGCGTGCGCCACCATGCCCGGCCAAATCAGTAGACTTTAAGTAAAGCGGGCAACCCTCCATAATGTGGGTGGGCCTTATTTAACTAGGCGAGGTGTAGGGAAGACAGACTCAGAGGAAGAAGGAATTCTGCCGCCGTTCTGCCTTGGGAATCCTGACCATCAACTCTTCTCGGGGTCTCCAGCCTGCAGAGTTCAGGCCTTCCAGATTTCAGACTTGCCAGAGCCTACAACCCTGTGAACCAATTCCTTAAAATAAACTTCTCCCACTGTTCATTATAACCTATTAGTTTTCTTTCTCTTGGAGAACCCTGACTAAAAATACAATAGAGAATGCTTATTTTTGAAACAGTAAAATAGAACCTGTCAAAGTGTAATATAAACTAGGAAAGTTTAAAAGATACCTAGCAAATCAATGATTTTCTGTAGAAATGATGATTTGGGATTTTTGGCAACTATCAAAGAATAACCCCAAATCATTACAATTTAACAATCATTTAGGGATTTAGGCATTTAAATCAGTTTTGATAATCTACTGTAAAATTCCAATAGTTATATTTGTATGTAATAAGAATGTATAACTCTTTAGTTAATATTCTTACAGAGGTTCAAAATAAGACCCCATGATGATTAAATTATCCTTTTTTTGTGTGGAACAAGGTCAAACCACTTGTTTGCAGCCGTCTGCCCTGCTGTTTCTCTTTTATTCTTCTTCACACAGGTAGAAAAAAGAAGTTTGCTTCTAGAATTATTAGGCTGACATTGTCTCATAAGAATTGAAACCAATATCAACAAATTAATGTAAAACACAGTCTAAACACAATGAAGACCTCAGTGGGATTTTGCTGCTTTTCATTTAAGTCCCGCAATATCCAATGTGGTTCTAGGAATTGAATTGAAGCTGTGGAAACTTCTGGAGAGAAAGAGAGGAATATGAATACATGCTGAAGACTACTTCCAGTGCGTTTTTTTGTTGTTGTTACTGGGAATTGAACTCAGGGGCTTTCTACCTCCAAGCTACACCCCTGGCCCTTTTTGTTGTTGTTGTTGTTATTATTATTATTATTATTATTATTATTATTTTATTTTGAGACAGGGTCTCACTAAGTTGCTGAGAGTTTCACTAAGTTGCTGAGGCTGGCCTCAAACCTGTGATCCTCCTGCCTCAGCCTCCCAAAGTACTGAGATTATAGGTGCATGCCACCACATGGGCATCCAGTGCCTCTTTTTTCTTTTCCTCTTTGGTTAAAATTTTCATTTCCTGTCAGCATAGAATGCCTCTTACATACTTTTGTGTATAATAATGTCATTTAACTTAAATAAAACATATATAGTTTATGACATAAATCAAATATAGATTTCCCTATACCTGCATATTCTTTTGTTAATGACACCATCTTTTTGATGTGGAATACAAGAAATATAAAATAAGGGTCACATAGTTTAGAATGGCTGTTATCAAAAGGACAAAAGTTAAGTGCTGTAGAGGATGTGGAGAAAAGGGAACTCTAGCACAGTGCTGGTGGAAATGTGAATCAGTCCAGACATGGGGGAAAACAATATGGAGGTGCCTCAAAAAATTTAGAATAGAGCTACCATGTGATCCAGCTATCTTACTCCTTGGTATATATCCAAAGGTAATGAAATCAATCTGTCCAAGAGAGACTTGCACTTTTAAGTTCACTGTAGTATCGTTTACAGTAACGTAGGTATGGATTCAATGTCAGTGTCCAATGGATAGATAAAATATGGCATATATACAATAGAATATCATTAAGCCTTGAAAAAGAAGGAAATCTCAATATTTACAACAATGTATCTGAACCCAGAAGACATTAGGCAAATTAAACTAAGACACAGAAAGAAAATGACTGATCTCTCTGACATATGGAATATGAAAGGTCAAATTCAGAGAAGCCGAGAATAGAATGGTGGGTACTAGGGAGGAGTGGTGGGGCTTAGGATGAGGAAATACTGCTCAAAATTTTAATTATGTAGGATGAACGAATTTTAGAGATCTAATATATAGCATGTTTACAAGCCGGGCGTGGTGGCGCACGCTTGTAATCCCAGTACTTTGGGAGGCGGAGACCGGAGGATGCTGGTTCGCGGCCAGCCTCAGCTCTCTCTCTCTCTCTCTCTCCCTCCCTGTCTCTCTCCCTCTCTCTACCTAGTGAGGCCCTCCGCAACTTCGTGAGTCCCGGTTTCAAAATAAAGTATAAAAAAATAGGGCCGGGGGTGTAGCGTGGAGGTAGAACGCCCCTGGGTTCAATCCCCGGTACCGCAAAAAAAAAAAAAAATATATATATATATATATATAGCATGTTTACTATAGTTAATAATACTGTGTTGTGTGTTTGACATTTCCTGAGAGTAGATCTTAAGTGATCTCAATACATACCTACAAATGTAACTATGTGAAATAATAGATATATTAGTTTAGCTATGTTATAGCTACATATAACTACCTCACCTTGTATACCTTAAATACATACAGTTGTTATTTAGAAAAAGAGTGCATGATGCCAGTCAATCCAAAAAAAGTATTTTTGAGAGCAGCTTTACACAGAGTTGCATGGTATCCTTTTGTTTAGATAAATCATAATCATTTATTGTTAGAAATGTGGATTTTTTTATGTTTTGGCTATAAGAAGAATACTATATTAAATATAATTATAAATACAATAAATATAATCTTATGTTTATTGTAGATATATAGTATTATATATATGATATTTTAAAATGAAAGGAAAACTATACAATAGGGATCCTCTTTGAAAAGTCTGTAAACTAAACCATTGAAGAAGTACGTCATTTGTAAGGTTCTTTAAAATTCACGTCCCTTCTCTAACCACCATTAGTTAGCAATAAAACTGAGATGCAGAAGTCTTAACTGCATGAGTGGTAGAGGTGGGGTTAGAAGCCCTGTTACTTTGGAGTCCTGGTTTAACACCATGTATCTAATGCTCTGTCTTGGAAATTCTCACTCTAAAGACATATCATGGCTGTGATAGTCAATCTTGGTTGTCAACTTGACCTGATCATGACACACCCAAGATCATGTGACTTTGGGTGTGTAACAGCAGATTAAACAGAAAGCCTGCCCTGAATGTAGACAGCAGGGTTCTGATAGGTGCAGGACTTAGATAAAAGAGGGAGAAGCCGTGTAGAGCGATGCACGACTCTTTCCGAAGAAAACGCATCTGCTCTTGCCTGAGATCGTCGGCCTCCGGCTCATAGAACTGGAACTTCGCTGTTTCTCTGAAGAGCTTCTTGATCTTCTGCTCTCATCTGAGATCGTCGGCCTCCAGCCCTTCGAACTGAAACTTCACCATCGTTTCTCTGAAAAGCTTCCTGATCTTCACATCTTGGACTGGGACTGAATTAGTGGTTGCTCCAATCCTAAGACTCCAGCTCTTAGACCGCTCGGCTAGCTACTGGTTCCTCTGACTCTCCACGTGCTGTCAGAACTTGGGACTACATTGCTTCAAACTGTAAGCCCATCTGATAAATTTCTTTTTCAAATATACTCATTCTGTGAATTCTGTTAATCTAGTGAACCCTGTCCAATACAATGACCTAATGTATTTCTTTGTTACCACTCAATGAAGTGTGGTATTATATTTCAATTGGAATAATGTGTTCACAATTAACATTAAGATATCAAAATTGCATTTCAACAAATGAAGATACTTAACTATTAAATCTTTAAAAATCAGGCCATTTAAGGAGGATTTTCAATAAAAAATAAAAATTCTGCTGCCTCATACAACACTGGATATCTAGAATATGAAGACCACCACCTTATTTTTCAAGGAGAAATGGCATTAATGATATCCTGTTCATATACTGATTGAAGGATTGTTTTCATTAGATTATTTTGCTTGCTTTCAACTTTACTTCACCCTGGGTCACACCAGGTGGAGTTGGTTCTTTGTCTCCACAGATGTTATTGTTACTTGCCACCGTAGCCAGGAGTCAATGGTTTTCCCTGGCAAAAGGCCGAGGTCCGGTCAGTGTGTAGAGGAGAGACCATAATTCATTCTTTCCTAAGTCATTTAGTCATTTGCTTACTGTGTATCTTACACTTAGTAAAAGTGAAATATATAAATGAGTGTTTAAATACCCACCCCCATTTTCTTTAAAAGAGGTTGAAAAAATTAAAATTATATACAAGTCTACTGTATTACTTATCTTTTAGACAATTCCCTCCTGTACTACTGATGAAAAGATGTAATTTTACCATTACTGTCAAATTAAAGTCAGGTATGCAAATGTAGACATTGAAGTTCCTGTAGCAGAGTACATTGAGTGTCAGAAACATATATATTAATATTTATGTACACAATGTCCTCTTGATTTTGCATCCTTCTTTCTCTTCTCCTTTTATGTGTACAGCTTGTTTCTGTATCCAGAGGAACTGTGTGTCTTTCATGTGGAAATAAAAAGTCCACAGATTTAAAAGGGATTTCATTCTTTTTCTGAGAAATACTATTAGTATTCTATCAGTGCAGATTCTTTGTAGAGCATTTTGAAGGATTTAGAAAATTGTGCAATCCGTAAAAATCTTAAGGAATGTTGTTTGTATATCAATATTTAATGTGCCTTAATAAATTTAAGTATTATTTGGAAGTAAATATTGAAATCTATTGATGGCATATATTCTGGTCTAGGTTATATATAATTTTGGAGCTTACCAAGTAATATATATATGTATATATATTTATGTATATGTATACACACATATTAGCACTAGCACAACTCATGCTTCTGAAACCAACTTGATTTCTTGAAATTTTGGCTGTTTACTGAATTGTAGACTTGAGTACTAATTTTATCATTTACATTTTGCACACCACCTTTTTTCTGACAATTGACTGTTCTATTTCTACAGAGATATGTGATAAACTGAATGAGGTTCCTGGAGTAGAAGGGAAAGGAGCAGCTGCATGTGTGTGCCCAGAAATTCCATTATTCAATTCTTGTTGTTTCATTTTTTTTCAATGCATTTGCTACTTTGGTTTAATATGTATAGAGCTCTGAGTTCCTTTTTTATTTTGCTGAAATTCCCATAGTGTTTTTCTATCAACAATGTTACACTTAGAAGTTCACATAAAACTGGGCCTTCAATCAGCAATGCAGGTGAAAGGTAATACCAATATTTAGTTTATAACATTTATCATGCATATCAGAGCTAAACCATTCTGAGGATCAGGAAAAGTGGGAAACTAAACATCTACATTCTATCACTCAGAATGTAAAAAGTTGAATTTATACAGCAAAGGATGTCATTAATGAAGAATTTGGGGGGTTGAGGATAGGGTTATGATAAAATGGGAGAGAGAGATGGAAAAAAATTTTCTGGCTCACATCAAAATTGATGGTTCTTCTAAAATTTTGGTTTAGAGGGTCAATGTTCTATGTGAAGTCAGACATTTGGATGGAAAATGGGGAAGAGACAGAGGAAGGGAAGATTTTAATGTGTCAGATACACTCCTGCACCTTTTATGACTCTAACTGAATGCATTAATTTTTCCAGCACTTATTAAACTCTTATGGAATGCACTATACTGGGTAGTGGGAATAGAAAGATGAATTTGATTTCTTTAACTTAAAGAAGCTGGCTACTTTGGGGAAGGGGGGAGAGTGATAAGACACGGCAACCATAGCCCCACACGAGAGACAGAACCTTAGTGTGAACACTGGTCTCCTGAAATACAGAGAAGAAAACGGTTATTATTTCTCCCAAGATAAGTAAAAATGGAAATCAGAAATGTAATATTGTTTCAAAAACTGGCTAGAGCGAGCTAGATTAGAAAACTTAAAGCCTAGAAGCTTAGACCTAATTTTTTGCCATTATCATATTTTACGTGATTGACAAGGAGTTTGCCTTTCTGAAGGGACCTGCAGAACTTGTCAAATGAGGACAAGTCTCTATGTTGGGGGCTATGGCACTTGTCACTTTCAGAGCTGTTTTCCTTTGCTTAAAGCTAGAGTTTTGAAAATTATGAATAATAATTTTATCATTATACTTCAGGTTTGAAATATTATTATAAATACTACACAAAAAGCAAAACTACTTTTTGGCTTATGGGATTGGATTCCATTTCGTTTAGTGATATTTAACCTTTCAAACAGCTTAGATATTTGCATATTTCAAATTTTATTCCTATTCTGCCTTCTTAAAAAATTAAGAGTTTCATTTACTTTTAAGTGATTTTATATTTATTTAACTTACCTGAAAGGTATTATATAAATATACACATGTCTATGTTGTTGGATTTCTCATTTTTATTAAGCTTATCTCAAAGGGAATCAAAAGAAGCAGAAGTAAAATCACTAAAAGTAAAAGTTTTGGAGTTGGTACCCAGATTGAACTCCAGCTGTCTTCACTTCTAGCTTTGTTCTTTGAGCAGATTCATCCCTCTGTAATTCACAGGGTTGTTAAGGAGGAAATAAGGTGAGTTTGCCATTGTGTCTTTCCCAAAGTAATCATGGGGTGAGTAATCATTTTTAATAACCATGACTGTAACAGCAATACTGTTAATGAGAGAGAGAGAGAGAGAGAGAGAGAGAGAGAGAGAAAGAAAGACAGTAAAAGAGAGCGAACACTTGGAAATCAAAAAGATAATGGAGGTAGTTTTCCCTTGTTACAAAATATGCTCTTGATTTTGCTTTTTTCCCCCATAATAGTAATGTAGTGGGCAGAGTCCCCTGTTAGAGTCCTGGGGATTGTCCCTTGGGAGACTGGCTATGGAGCAAGGTCCTGGTTGCATGGTCTTCTACTGTGACCGCCTGTGTCTGGGTCACAGATCTTTGTGAGCTGGGGCCTCTGTTCCTGTCCCTGTAGCTTTGACTGTGACGGTTGCCTACCTCTTTTCCCCCTCCAGTTAGAGGCACTGATAGGGACACTTCTTAAGACGCCAAGCCCTCTTGCACCCTGGCAGCCACTGACTCCCAGTAGTATTTCACCAAAGACAGTCTCTGCCCTCTTTTGTATTGCGTGGACGTGTTTTAGGAATTGCCGTATGGCTACACCTTTTTGCTAGGCCTTCTGCAGTATCTTGTCTAAATTCAACCTACATGCAGAGGGATTTTCCCCCTTCTTTTGGTTTTATATGAAAAATCTTGACATTCAGATCATCATTACTGTCCATTTAAACAAGTAGTGATTTCAGTGTTCGGTAACCCGTAGCTCTCGGGCAATGGTTTGCTGCAGGTGGCTCATGCTGGCCTGCTGGAGGTGATCAGGAATTTTGTGAGCAGGTTGATGTCATCTTGGTAGCTTGAAATCAGCCAAAGTGGGGCTATTTATACCACATTGAGCAAATGCCATAATCAGGAAATTCCTTCCTCACCCAGAGCCAGTTTGACTTCTCGCATCTGATACAAGTATTCTAACATTTCAGGCTGGCTGGGGTGGTGGTCGGTGCCTAATGTGCCTCTTTCATTTTAAAAATGAAAAAAAAAATGAAAGTCCCCCAATTTTTTCCTGTGTTGATTTTATCTTTAGCTTTGTCAAAAACTTTCATGGCAGAGAGCTACCATCTCTCTCTTTTTTTTTTAAACCCATCTTACCTAATAATAGAGTGCATGTTGGCATTTGAGAAATACAGTTTTATTTAATTTACTACAACCCAACCAGACTGTGATTATGTAGACCCCACAGGGTATAAGCCACCAAGAGAACAAGCTATTGGAATATTTAAATTGCTTTTCTTAAGTGAAAGTACTTTCTTCAACAAAGATTTCATTTAATTTACATTAGCATCTTTAAAGTTAATAAATGCCCCCAACAAATTGGCCCTGTTTATAGTTATGTTTATTTTTTATGTTAATATAAAAATTATCCTGAGAATAGTGTTGGAAAATAGTTCTATGGTACCATGATATGGAAAGATGTCAGAAATTCTGGTGTGGTGGTGCATGCATGTCATCCCAGTACCTGGGAGGCTGAGACCGGAGGATCCAGGTTCGCAGTCAGCCTCAGCTACTTAGTGAGGCCCTCTGCAACTTAGTGAGACCCTGTTTCAAAATAAAGAATAAAAAATAGGGCTGGGTGTGTAGCTCAGAGGTAGAATGCCCCTGGGTTTAATCCCCAGTACTGCAAAAAAAAAAAAAAAAGAAATTCTGGTTTGGCCGATTCCTCTAAAGTTGCATATCCTTACTGCTCATATTGAATTCCTCAAAATTTCCCCCATTTAGGGAGACATTTTAAATGTTTATCTTCAGTTCTCCTGTAAAGAATAGCACTGCAAGACTGGTCTGACTGGGGCAGGATTCACAGGGCCTTTGAGTAGTGATTTGATTTACAGTTTAAATGTCATTGTAGCACACTGTATTTAATATCTTATTTTGTGGAACTGAAGTTTGCACAGAAATGATTTACAAGTAGTGGACCATTGTTTTATTCTAAGTCAGTTTGTTGCTTACTTAATAGCTATAGCTATCCAGGTCATTCTAAAACCTGAGATAACTTTATAGAAGCCACTGTGAATAAAGCAAAGATCATAGAAAAACATTTTCCCTCTAAAAATTCTGTTGTAACCTAGTGACTTTCTCTGAGCTTCTGGGAGGAAAAGCGGCTATTATCGAACTCTCCTAGTTCTTTCTTTTAAAACTCACAAAGGCGAGATGCTTGTTAGTATAAATGTTGAAAACCATAACCCTAGGCTCCTTTCGGAACTCATCCCTCACTCTTGTGGAAGAAAACAGGGGGTGTCTCATTATTAGATATTAGGTGCCCTTGTAAAGTGTTAGCAGACAGATGTCTTGATACTCAGTCCTTATTCAAAGAACAGCTTTGTTTATGTGCTTCTCTTTCTCCTGGCTCATTATCCAGAAGTAGCAGTTTGAATAGCAACTGCGTGAAGTGTGCTCTAAATAGGAACTGGTGTGTGTAATAAAACTTTAGAGGCTAAATACTTTGGATCTGACTTTTCCCTTTTACTCAGTTTCAGCATACTTTGTCATTCAACTTGAAGTTTTCTTCTACTTTCCAGATTGGAAGTGGTGGCTGAAATTCTGTTTCATTCTTTCTGTGTGACTCTTAGACCTTTTCACGAAGACCAAATGTGTTACATGCAGTGACACGATTTTGTCACAAAAGAATTTTTGTGGGGATCCAGCTAACTGAAGTTTTAAATCTATTCAACCAGTTATTGAACATTTGAAGATTTGGCATGGGCATTAGACAAGTGATTGTATGAAACTCAATTAACTCCTTACTGGAAAAAAATAATAAAGAGGGCAGATTAAAGAAATTGACACTTGAGTGAAGAATTTAATATGATTTTGACAAAAACTCTGAATATTCATTTTATGCAGCCTATTATTAAAGGTCTGGCTAAAAATGATTAAATTGCAAATAGTCTTGAAAGGAGAAGAATTCAGCAGTTGTATAATCCAAATGCAGGAAGGCACTCCAAGATCCATCAACTAAATGATTCTAAATGGAGAGAAGTACCAAGGAAACTTGTGGTCCGAAATAAAAGAGCTGTGTTGCTGAATGTAGTCTCCATCTTAATTATTCACATACATATCTGTTTGTTCATCAATAAATGTTCTAATGATGAGAAATTTTAAGATCTTCTTTTCAAATGGAGCTTGATATTTTAAAGATTTTTTAACAGTTGTTTTGAAATGTTTTATGAACTACTCTAGCCTTTGGTGAAGTTAGCAGGTAAGGCAAAGAGAATAATAAAATGGTACCTATTAAGACAGCATATTAAAGGATATCTGATCCAGTGGGAAAGTACAGAAAATGCACTTTGGTGAACAAATTATTAATGGAGAAAAGAGATATAAGTGCATGGGAGGTCAGACTTAATCATGTAATTCTAGAAGAGAAGAGACTTTGAGAATTTAGAATTAGCTGGTTAGTTTTTGCATATATTGCCAAGATAAGATGATTTGAACTATGATTTTTTTGTGTGCATGATCCTATAGATTGAACCCAGGGGCATTCTAACTCTGAGCTATACCCCCAGTATCATGTTTTTTAAATTTTTGAAACAGAGTCTCTCTATGTTGGTGTACACTGTATTTGAAACTGTGATCCTCCTGTCTCAGCCTCTCAAACTCTGAGCTATGATTTGAGGCTTGGGAGGTCAGAAGAAAACCACACAGGTAGAGTCAAAAGCAGGAACAAGCCTGGCGTCTGCAGGGAAGAGCTGGATGTGGGCCAACCGTGGGGTAAGAAGAGTCTGATTTTTCTAAGACACTCTGCTTCCCAAATTCTTCCTGTTCTTTCTAGTTTCTTCCCAGTGATTTTCAAAAAAAGCGTTGTAATTGGCCAGGAGAAAATTAGTTGAAGGATTGTAACTGTCATTAATAGTTCTGCTTTCATTTGCTCCATGGGTGAGCTTATACTAACTGAATAAAAGACCTCACATAGTAATCTGGAATTAAAAGTGCCTGAGTGTCCATCTGTGAACTAAGATTTGGGGCTAGTGCCAGGAAGCAAAACAATCTAAACCTTGGATCTTGTAGAACAGACAGTCATGGTGAAGACAGATAATTAGCAACAGTGAAATGCTACACAAGGGAACTTGCAGAGGGGTCTGAGGGCATTTACCAATGTCAACCTCAGTACTCTGTATTGGGAAGGGGGGAAATAGGGAGGCGGGGGGGGCACCAAATGCTGAGTGCATGCATGCCATTGTCAACATGATTTACATTATGATGTGAGATTGTAATGCACCAAAAAGAGCCCATTAATAAAAAAAAATAAAAGGGTAAATAAGATGGTTAGCAAAGGCCACTCCAGGGAAGCAAAGTATAAGCAGGTCCGTGAACGCCTTTGAGTAACCTCCATCAATCTTCTTCCCACACCTGCTCAGCGCAGTAGATATTAATTTGGAAACAATTAGGAACTTGAATCTTGTATAGGATTCCAAATTCAAAGATTTAGAGCCCTCTGAAGCATACTTCTCCCAAGTCTGAATCAGAGACTTGACATCTAGACTAGTGCCGTTTATGGAATGGGAAAGGGGATATTTCAGATGAAATATTATCTGTGTTTTAATATTCTTAATGAAATAAGAAGCAGTATTTCTTTTCAACTACTCCCCTCTGAGAATTTGCATTGAAGCACAATAATACAATTATTTTTGTGTGAGAAAGAGTAGTCTGCCCTGCTGAGAAGACCAAGCAGCTTTGGTCCTGAAAGGCTATTATAGATTATATATTGCCCACCTAAAGTTGGGCTACTTCATGATTATGTACTATGATTTAAGTATAAATTAGCTTAGAAAGGGGAGAAAGCAATTTTCTATTATGAAAGTTAAAAACCTTATTCTCTCCATCTCTCACTTGTTATAGAAACCCTGTGTGTTACACATACATATACACATGTAAATTTATAGATTAATTACACATTTTTGTATATTTTTAATGTGTTATTATAGATAAAACACTCATTGACTATACAAACCTTGACAAGTTAGCTCAATTTTGTATGCCTCAGTTTTCATTTCTGTAAAATGGAGACCAAGTGGTTAAATAATACGAAGCACTTTGAGCAGTGTTACCCAGCATGTAGAATTAAAAGCATATTAGTGGTTGTTAATGGCAGCTGTACTGAGAGAGTTGATTTTGTTGAATATGAAGTTGCTAAGGAAGCGCCCATTGTACTGGAATTATCCCTCATAGATTAAAAAAACATGACGGCTCAATAGAGAGTGTTTGAGGGGGGTTAAAAATGTATCTCACTGAAGGCTACTGTAAAATTAGGAATCAGGAGGAATGTCCATAATTCCTCCACCACCCTCGCTTCCTCATTTAATGAGTCATTGAATCCTGGCAATTATACTTCCTCCATTTCTCTAAAATCCCATTTTTCTCCCGGCCCCAGTACATGTCACCATCTTTTCTGGCCTTGGCCATTGCCGTATTCTCTAGACTCTTACAGCAATATTCTGATCCTCATTATTTTCCACAGTGTAGCTAGGGTGCTCTTTTGCAAGTGCATTTCACAACATATTGATTCTCTGTTTAAACCCACTGAGTGCCCTTCCATTGCCTTTATAAGCAAATCCAAAATCCTTTAAATGGACTATAAAGACTCCGTGAGGCCTTGAAAAACATTTTTTTTTTCTCAAACTCCATTTTTATCTCTACCCATTTGCTCTCTTTTCTCAGTATCTGAAGTTTATCACATTCTCCCAGATCCTAGGAAAATTGCATGTGCTATTTTCTCAGTCTGGGATTTTTTTTTGTCTTGATCCTCTGGTATTGAGTACTTATGATTTACAGCTTGGTTAAGACATTACCCTTTCATCAGAGAGCCCATTTATGGCATCCTTGATAGGATTAAATCCCCTGAATTTTGTACCCTAAACTCTAATTTGGTAATATATATCAGTCTCCCACGTCGTCTCTGTTCTGCTCAGCTACGGCAGGTCCTGCTATCTTGTGTTGTGTTAGGAAGTCTGAGGAGTGTGTCATGTAGATAATAATGTGCCACTGCCTTTCCTTTTGTCTGACAAGAAAGTGAGTGATCATTTAATACAGTTCTACATATGACTTTGAACCACAAGACGTATGAAAATATTATGTACCCATTCATTCATTCATTTGAAACTGATCATTCAAAAAACAATTACCTGCTGGGTGCTCAGTTTTTATTTATTTTTGTTTTTTGTTTTTTGAGACACGGCATTATCAAGATATAGACACAGACTTTCTCCTCAGGAGGCATATGTTTTCTCTCATTGGGAAGCAAAAGAGTTAACGAGTACTTATGGTGAAGGGACATATCTCATAAATCATGGCCATTTAGGAGAATTTTGGTCTGTATGACAGAGGAGGGTGAGGAGAGCACATCTAGAGGCCTAGGACTGAAGTGCTTGAGTGGGGGCTGTTAGAATCAGACAGACTGATTGGTATAGTCTTTCTGACATCCACTACCTCTTGAACTTGGAAAAGCTACATTTATAAAATGTAAAGCTTCAAATATTTCATATAGCACTGATATGAAAATAAAGTGATGTGATGAATGTAAATAATCTATCACAGTATTTAACATGAAGAAGTGCTTAATAAATATTTGTGGCTGATGCTATTCTCCTGAATCTTCAGTCGTGATACAAATATCATAAGTATTTCCATATGTGATTAACTGTTTTTAAAGCATTTTGTTGGGTTCAGCATATGTCATTATATAGGTGGATTACCATTTGATTTTATTTTCTCTGCTAAAATATTTTCCCTTTTTTATATTACCAAATAAGCTTTGTTAAAAAAATTTGGTGTAGGGTATTAGTAATATATCAAAGTAAGAAAGTATGAAAATTCACCCTTCCATCCAAACAACAGAATATCTGACAAAAATGTGAAACAATAGTAGTTTCAGCATTCTGAAAATTAGCCCCAAATTTGTAGCAGTCCATGGAGCTGTTGTTGAAGAAAAGTCCCTACATATGGATGAGAGCAGTAAGTGTTGTGATATTTTAACTTCCTCTAGTGTCATCTCTTGCATTGTAATTGAAACATCACAGCGTACAGTCCTAGGAATGAAGGCCACAGAATAGAGTGAGCACTCATTAAAGTCTCTTCCCAAATAATCGTCATTGTTAGACCTGTTCAGTGGTTCCCTGGAGGATCCTTCTTGGAAAACTTGTCTTCACTGGACTGAAGTTTATATGTGTCCCAGTTCTGGAGGCTGGAAGTCTGGAGGGCTTGCTCCAGAGGGAATGCTCTATTCCAGGCCTTGCTCCTTGGCTTGCCCATGGCCATCTCCTCTCTATGGGTCTTCACATTGTGTTCCCTCTACATGTGTTTGTATCCACACTTTGCTTCTTGTAAGTATACCAGTCAAGTTGGATTAGGGACTATCCTAATGACCTCTTGCCTAATGATCTTGACTACCTCTGGCCTTCAGAATTGTGAAACAAATTTCTGTTGTTTAAGGCATTCACTATGTGGTATTTGTTATGGTAGCCTTAGCAAAGCAATACAGGAATGATACAAAGTATGTTTTCAGAACACAAGAAAAGGAGGAGAGTACACTTCCTGATTCATTCTATGAGGCCAGTGTTACCCTGGTACACAACCCAGATAAAACCATTAAAAGTCTTCCAACTGATATCCTTATGCTTATAGGTAGGAAAATTCTCAACAAAATACTAGCAAATCAAATTCACAGTATATACAAATACTCTACACCACGAACAAGTGGAGGTTTTCTAGAAATGCAAGCTTCATTCAACCTATGAAAATAAATGAAAGCAATGCACCATATTAATAGAAAAAAAATCTCATGATCTTGTCAGTAGACATGGATTAACAAAAACCAACATTGTTTTCATGATAAAAACACTCAACAAACTAGAAATGAAGGGAACTATTTCAACTCGAGTCATTTATGAAAATCCAGAGCGAACCTCTTACTTAATGTGCTGAAGGCTTTGCCTTTAATATCAGGAATAAGAAGGATGTCCACTTTCACCATTTTTCTTCAACATGGTCCCAGAAGTTCTACTAAGGATCATAAGGCAAGAAAAAGAAACAAAAAATATCCAGATAAGAAAGGAAGAAATAAAACTATTTCTATTTGAAGATCATATTGTCTAATAGATAGAAAAAGAAAAAAAACCTCTAGGAAATGAGGTTAGTTCTCAGCAACAAGAACCATGCAGGAGGCATCACAAAACCTGACTTCAAACTATACTATAAAGCCATAGTAATAAAAACAGCATGGTGTTGGCAGAAAAGCAGACACATAGACCTATGGAGCAGAATAGAAGACTCTGAAACAAACCCACGCACCTACAGCCAATTGATTTTTGACAAAGGGGCTAAAAACACCCAATGGAAAAAGGATAGCCTCTTCAACAAATGATGCTGGCAAAACTGGCTAACCATATGCAGAAAAATAGAAATAAACCCCACTTTCTCACCCTGCACTAGAGTCAACTCCAGATGGATCAAAGACCTAGAAATCAGACCAGAGACCTTGCAGCTA
>PVJS01047350.1:0-15479 GCA_004027185.1 Glis glis
AACCACAGACTATTTGTCAGGAAGCTGCTTGGTGCAGAGACTGTCTGTGGCTGGAACCACAGACTATTTGTCAGGAAGCTGCTTGGTGCAGAGACTGTCTGTGGCTGGAACCACAGACTATTTGTCAGGAAGCTGCTTGGTGCAGAGACTGTCTGTGGCTGGAACCACAGACTATTTGTCAGGAAGCTGCTTGGTGCAGCGACTGTCTGTGGCTGGAACCACAGACTATTTGTCAGGAAGCTGCTTGGTGCAGAGACTGTCTGTGGCTGGAACCACAGACTATTTGTCAGGAAGCTGCTTGGTGCAGCGACTGTCTGTGGCTGGAACCACAGACTATTTGTCAGGAAGCTGCAGGCAGCAGCGACCTTCCGTGGCAGGAACCATGGAGTAGATCATCCGCTGGAGCTACCGCAATAAGGCAAGGACTATAGAAATCAAAACTTCAGCCCCTTCTGTGGGCCACATTCTGAGGACAACCTCCAAAAAAAAAGGAGGAAGGGACAGACAAGCAAGCCAGGAGATGAGAGGCCACCAGCCCACAAGATAACAATTCAGATTAAGGATTGAAACTGGACAAAAGACATTGGGTCCCCAAGATCCAATTCTGACCAATCACAAAAGAGCAAATGAGGCACCACAAGAAGGAATAAAAGCTCACCTCCCAAGAACTTCAACAGTTGCTCCTTTTTGAGAGCCCCTCCCATGTACGGGAGCTATTCTGTCCTTCTATTTTCTTTTTTTTTGCGGTATCTGGGATTGAACCCAGGGGCGTTCTACCTCCGCGCTACACCCGCAGCCCTATTTTTTATACTTTATGTTGAAACCGGGTCTCACGAAGTTGCGGAGGGCCTCACTAAGTAGAGAGAGAGAGAGACTGGGAGAGAGAAAGAGAGAGAGAGAGAGCTGAGGCTGGCCGCAAACCCGGATCCTCTGGTCTCCGCCTCCCAAAGTACTGGGAATACAAGCGTGCGCCACCACGCCTGGCTGTCTTTCTATTTTCTATGTTTCCTTGGTTTACAAATAAACTTTCATATTTCTATACCCTTCATTAGTCCTTGGCCTTCATTTGTTGAAATCCACTGGACAAGAGCCCATAAAAGGAGAAACTGTGTTACAAACATCCAGCCCTTCTTTGAGTTTCATATTTTGTCAGACTCCTGTGGGTATGCATGTAATTAAAATGCTGTTTCTCTTATTAATCTGTCTCATATCAGTTTATTTCATAGATTCAATTATCAAACCTTCAGAGGGAAGAGAGGAAGATTTTCTCTCCCCTCGATAGGTCTTAGGCATGGAGGAGGTTGTTAAAAGTTTGGACATTTGTTCCCCCTCCCCTTAGGTCCTCCAAAATCTAGCATTCCTTCTGTGCCCTCTAATTAGAAAAGGGAGCCAGGCGTGGTGGCACACGCTTGTAATCCCAGTACTTGGGAGGCTGAGACGGAAGGATCACAGGTTCGCGGCCAGCCTTAGCTACTTAGTGAGACCCTCCACAACTTAGTAAGACCCTGTTTCAAAATAAAGAATAAAAAATAGGGTTGGGGTTGTAGCCCAGAGGTAGAATGCCCCTGGGTTCAATCCCTAGTATTGAAAAAAAAGAAAAAAGAGAGAGAGAGAGAGAGAGAGAGAGAAAGACAGTCAACTAAGCTTAAAGCTTAGAGTCTCCTGGAACCCCCGTTTCTATTAGATGCTTTTAAACCCCTTGGTTTTTACCTCCCACACACCTCTGTCTTCTACCCCATTGTTCTCCAATGGCTGTTCTCTCCCTGGCTGCCATATTATTTCTAACATCCATCATCTCTTCTGCACTCACAATAATCTGTTTTATTTGTATTCTTGAAAATTATTTTTAATTGCACAAAACATGAATATATTACCATTTTTTAAAAATTCAAACAATACAAATCATCAAAGACTCAAGATTTAATGACGGTAATCTATTGGGAGTGTTCCAGATATTTTCTATGTGTATCTATATAGAGAAAGATTTTTCTTTTTTTTTTGTATGGGTTTTCTTTTTAATATAAATAGTGCCATAAGTGGTTTTGTCTCTTTCATTTTCACTTAATGATATTTCTTGGCGATGTCCCATGTTGCTGTATATAGGATTGATGAGGTAGAATAGAAAAGATAGAAATATTAGGCAGAAAGGAGACATTGGGAAAATAGAGATTTAAAATTTTGAAAGTTCATAATCTAACTCCACACTATAGGGTGTGTTCAGTCAGGCAGAAGCCTTAATAAGTCCACATACTTAATCACAATGGCTCCTCTCCACACCTGAGATGCTTAATGTAAATAGGGTGGGTGAGGAGGACAAAGGTCAGACCCCACCGCCTATCTGTTGCCAGGGAAACTGAGGACAAGAGGAAGTCCTGCCCTCCACTGTGCAACCCTACCTACGCTCTCCTATAAAAGAACTGCGAAAGCATGCGGACCCTGTCTTGCTCACTTGGATGGATGGACACGAACAAGGAGACTCGCTCTCCCCTTCTTGAGATGACGCCCAACCTGTATCCCCACCTTTCTTAAACTAATTAAACCTTTGCCTTTTTCTGATGGCACGTGTTGAAATTCTTATTCATCATGGAGGCCAAGGACCCCTCAGAATTAGTGTGTCTCCCCATGACAGGACCATCTTATTTGGTCTGCTACATAGTATTTCATGGTATGACAGTCACCCTCAAAAATGAGTCCTGTTTCCTAGTTCCTGGTATTCACAGCCTTGTGTAATCCCCTCTGGGTGTGTCAGTGAGGGTGTTTCCAGAATAAATTAGCATTTGAGTTAGTAGATTGAGTAAGGAAGATCCACCCTCACCCAGTGGGTGAACATCCTTCCATCATTGAGGGCCTGAATAGAACAAAGAAAAAAAGCAGAGGAAGGGTAAATTCCATCTCCCTCTTCTGGAGCTGAGACATCCAAGGCTTTTAAATTTCAAGTGGAAAAAGATGAACCCGAGAATAGTCAGGAACATATTGGTGCTTAGCATGTGCGAGGCCCTGGGTCCAATCATCAGCACCATGAAAGAAAAAGAGAGAAAGAAAAGGAAAAATATTGAAAAATGATGGAGTATGTATTGCCAAGGTATGAAAACTTGCAGTAAAGTTATTATAATCAGCCGGGCATGGTGGGACTGAAGAACCAAAGCGAAGCCATGACAGGCTTTAGTTAAAGCTTTAAGTAGAATAGGCCTAAGTATCTGTTTTTCTAGAAGTTAAGTTTCTATAGCCTGTTGCCCCATACCCTGTAGAAACCATTAAGTGTGCTAATCTGATCTTGTCCCCTAGAAACAGCCAATCGGTGTCAAGCACACCTGGGTCTGGAATTCCAGATAATTTGGGCAAGGCCACTCTGACCAGAGTCAGCAGGCCCCCCACCCATTCTGGACATTCCTGAGAAAGGTACTGCGGGCCGACCAATCAGCTTAAATATCACCATATAGGGTTAATGCTTCCCTAATGATGACCCCTACCTAAGGCGCGAAAATTAAACCAACCAGGGAACGCCAACAAGCTTATGTTTTAAAGTAACCTATCAATGTAGAGGTGGGGTGGGCTGCCTCCTTAAGGGATACAAGCTTTGTTCTCGGAGAACAAGGGCTTCTCTCTGTGACCACTGCGTTGGTGCATATTAGGAGCCCAAGCTCGAGCTTGAATAAAGGACCCTCGTGTGCTTTGCATCGGAATCGGCTCCTAGTGGTCTTTGGTGGGATCACGAACTTGGCATTTCAGCACACGCTTGTAATCCCAGTACTTAGGAAGCTGAGACCCAAGGATCCAGGTTCGCAGCCAGCCTCAGCTACTTAGTGAGGCCTCTGCAACTTAGTGAGACTCTGTTTCAAAATAAAGAATAAAAAATAGGACTGGGGGTGTAGCTCAGAGGTAGAATGCCCCTGGGTTCAATCCCCAGTGCCACACACACAAAAAAAAAGTTATTATAATCAAAACCGGACCGTGGAGGACACTATCACACACAAAGAGGAGATTATGGAAAGACACAGGAAGGAGACAGTCATCTATAAAGGGAGGAGAGAGACCTCAAAAGAAACCAGCCCCACCACCTGAATCTGAGCCTTCCAGCCTGTAGAGCTGGAAGTGAAGACTCCCTACACGCCCTAATTTACCAAATCAAATCATTGAGACAAGCCTTTGAGGAGAAGGAAAAAGAAATTTTATTGATTTGCTAGCAAATGGAAAAAAGTCAGTAAACAGGACATTCACCAAAAAAGCTTCTTCCTTTTAAAACTAGCCCTTCAGGGTCATACAGGTGTGCTTATCAGGAAAAATACTCAATTCATGTCCCCATTTTCCTTGAGATAAGTTCTCCGGACTTGCTGACATCAGCTCTTCATTCCTATGGTCAGTAAACTATTAACATGTTACTGGTTAACAGAAGGAGAAGAAAAAGAAAACATGTCAGTTTTGAAACAACCCACATGCTAGCTGAGCCGCATGATCAAAAGTAATCCAAGAACTATGAGATAATAAATTTGTTGAAAAAGAAATAACAAGCTGGGCGTGGTGGCGCACGCTTGTAATCCCAGTACTTGGGATGCTGAGACTGGAGGATCCAGGTTCGCGGCCAGCCTCAGCTACTCAGTGAGGCCCTCCGCAACTTCATGAGACCTGGTTTCAAAATAAAGTACAAAAAATAGGGCCGGGGGTGTAGCTCAGAGGTAGAACACCCCTGGGTTCAATCCCCAGTACCTCAAAAAAAAAAAAAAAAGGTGGGGAGAAACCAAATAGAAAAAGGAACCAGAAATTCACAGAAGGAAACTCGCAAGTTGTCGATAAACATGGACTAAGATGTTCAACATCTGTAACTGAAAGGTCAAAACTCTGAAAAGCAAGCTGCCCCACCCCTGACTTTTAAGACCCCTAGACCTTCATTAAGCCAGCTCTACTAGAAATACAGCCTCGCCCCTGACTTCTGCCCCAGGGGCAGGCTGCTCCAGGAACTAGCTAACCACTAGTAGATAAGAAACATTGTTATAGGAATTGGTTACTGATGTCTAACAGAATGGTAAAAATAAGCTTGTAAAAATTCCTCCACGTACCTCGCTTTGCCCTACCCCCCCTTTCTTCTGCAGCTGTATCTTTAAATACCCTCTTCTCCCCTTGCTGGGGGTCGAGCTTCTCCTGCGTGAGATATGAGCTCGGCCCCAGTATACTGGTTCCTTTAATAAACCTCGTGCGATTGCAGCAAGACTGGTGTCCTGAGAGTTCCTGGGTTGGCGCTGGGTCCCGTGGCTAGAGCGAGGGGTCCTTTCTAAAACGGGGTGCCTTTCATAACCGTCAAGGAAAGGCAAATTAAACCAGCCTTATTTTTGCCCATGATATTTGCCAGAATTCACAAGCGAGAGAATGATAATGTCCAGTTCAGGCTGATGGTGTTGAGAAATAGGAGTCGCTATGACCTGTTAGAAAAGCGATCTGGGGATATCTATTAAAATGAAAAATACACACATCATTTGACCCAGAAATTCTACCTTTGGAAATCTATTTTCCTGAAATGAAAGCCCCAATCTACCCAGAATCACCCTTGAGGAGTCATACTGCAGTATTTTTGAAATTGCTAAACACAGAAAACAGCCTGAATGTCCACCAGTAAAAGAATGGTTGAAAAAACAAATCTGGCCAGGCGTGGTGGTGCACCCTTGTAATCCCAGTACTTGGGAGGCTGAGACAGGAGGATCTGGGTTTGAGGCCCTCTGCAACTTAGTGAGACCCTGTTTCAAAATCAAGAATAAAAAATACAGCCGGGCGTGGTGGCGCGTGCTTGTAATCCCAGTACTTGGGAGGCTGAGACAGGAGGATCCGTGTTCGCGGCCAGCCTCAGCTACTTAGTGAGGCCCTCCACAACTTCGTGAGACCCGGTTTCAAAATAAAGGATAAAAAATAGGGCTGGGGGTGTAGCTCAGAGGTAGAATGCCCCTAGGTTCAATCCCCAGTACCCCCCCAAAAAAGAAAGAAAAAACAAATCTAATTCACCTGAAGGGATATCCATATAATGTTAAGGGAAAAGAATAAGTTGTAGAATACTAAGGATATTATACCATGTTTGCAATCCCAGACAGATCATAAAAGCAAACCCAACAACCCTGAGTAAGAGAAGTGTGTCAGGGGCCGGGCATGGTGGCGCATGCTTGTAATCCCAGTACTTTGGGAGGCGGAGACCCAAGGATCCGGGTTCACGGCCAGCCTCAGCTCTCTTGTTTTCTCTCTCCCTGTCTCTCTCTCTCTCTCTCTCTCTCTCTCTCTCTCTCTCTCCTTAGTGAGGCCCTCCGCAACTTCGTGAGACCCGGTTTCAAAATAAAGTATAAAAAAAAATAGGGCCGGGGGTGTAGCGCGGAGGTAGAACGCCCCTGTGTTCAATCCCCGGTACCGCGAAAAAAAAAAAAAAGAGAAGTGTGTCAGGATACCCTTGCGACGACTAGCATGGATACCTCCAGGATAGGAGAGGGCATAAATCATGACCCTTTTTTTTTACCTTTTACATCATTTTAACCTTTTAAAATATAGATTAATTTAATTCATTAAAATCTAATAAAATAAAAAATGTCAATGTCTCCCACTTGCCTGTAAATGGCAAATTGCTCAACAGAACATGAGACTTTCCTGTTCTGGCCTCTGCCACTTCTGTGGGCTCGTCTCTCTCCGTATCCCTCCTGTACTCACAGAAAACTATGGTTTCTTAAATAGGACATCTTGCTGGGCGTGGTGGCCCACGCCTGTAATTCCAGTACTTGGGAGGTTGAGACAGGAGAATTGCAGGTTCAAGGTCAGCCTTAGCAACTTAGCGAAACCCTCAGCAACTTAGTGAGGCCCTCAGCAACTTAGCAAGACTTTGTTTCAAAATAAAAAATGAGAGCCGGACGTGGTGGCGCACGCTTGTAATCCCAGTACTTGGGAGGCTGAGACCAGAGGATCCGGGTTCATGGCCAGCCTCAGCTACTTAGTGAGGCCCTCTGCAACTTAGTGAGACCCTGTTTCAAAATCAAGAATAAAAAATAAGGCTAGGGGTGTATCTCAGAGGTAGAATGCCCCTGGGTTCAATCCCCAGTACTGCAAACAAAACAAAACAGAAAAATTAAATAGGGCTGGGGGTGTAGCTCAAAGGTAAAATGGGTTCAATCCCCAGTACCAAAAAAAAAAGACATCTTTCATCTTGCCTCTGAACCTTCATATACTCCTCCTTTTTTTTTTTTTTTTTTTTTTGTGGTACTGGGGATTGAACCCAGGGACAGTCTACCTCTGAGCCACACCCCCAGCCCTATTTTTTATTCTTTATTTTGAAATCGGGTCTCACGAAGTTGCGGAGGGCCTCACTAAGTAGCTGAGGCTGGCCACAAACCTGTGGTTCTCCGGTCTCAGCCTCCCAAGTACTGGGATTACAAGTGTGCACCACCACGCCCGGCCATATACTCCTCCTGAAAGCAATATTTTTTCTTTTTCCACCTGGTGAACTCTTATTCATCCTTCAAGAGCCAGCTTAAATGGCCCCTCCCCACTCACTCTCGACATGCCTCAATGACATTTGCACTATATTGTAATTATCTGTGTGTAGATGTGTGTGCATATCTGTCATGCCACCCACCCATCATTGTGCTTGGTTGGCAAACAGAAAGATTTAATGCTTGCTGAATGAATCAAAATTAATCAAATTGGTGTTTTATGTCAGCGTGACTGCACAATAGCATCGGGCAGGCTCCGTTTGGGTTATTTGTGTTTTTGTTGGGCCAAGGTGGGTGCAACATTTTGCAAATAGGCTAATCGAGTTTGATTGAATGTTTTCTCAGAAGGAGACACTGGCAATCACAGTTTTCCAATAGCTAGAATTCATTTTTAGTTTGGGCTCCGTTCCTAAACAGGGAATAAAATATGAATAAGAAAGTGCAATTTGCTGTTTTGAAAGTTCCACCAATAATCCCACCTCCTTTTCTTTCTCCGAATGGATGCAGCACTGGGCCTGGGCCTGTTTGCTCCTGGATCCGTTCCTCGCTCTTGCCCTGCTCTGCTCTGTGTTGCGCAGAAGCTGGCTCCTGAATGTCACCGCTCCAGGCTCTCGTCCCACCTGGTTGCCAGCTGAGCCCTACTGATGGCAAGCGCTGGTGGGAGATTGGAAAGCAGACAGAACGGGGAAGCCAAGGTATTTCTCCCTGTCCTCGCTTCAATCAGTATCCTCTCCAGCTCCTCCATGCCTCGGAGTGCGATGGACTTGTGCCGCGGTTGCTGCTTGCCGAAGTCCCTCGCATGAACGACTCTGGGTCCAAGATTATTGTTTTAATATGGGGTCAGCCGGAGAGGAGGCAACTCAAAAATCTCCTGCCTCTAGCAGCCGGTGCCCTGCCTTTATTGAAAGTTTAGACAAAGCCTCATAAAAACAACTAAACACAGGAACCAGCGAGTATCACAGGTCCAGATACAGAGAGGCAGCCAGGTGGGGTCATAAAACAATTGAGGGGAAGGAGGAGTTAAACATTAGTAGATGAGAGGACATCAAAGTCCACACGCTATCCATCCCATCAGGTCCCAGGGAATTTGTCCGTTTGCAGACGGATTCCACTCGACCAGGCACTGTGTACACAGCCGAGTTGTCCAAGATGTTAACCTCAATGTGTGGTCCTAAGACGGCCCTCAACATCGGAGGACCCATGGGACACTCCTGTGCTCATTCCTCTTTTAGGGGGAGGTGTTCTATGGCCTCCAGTTTTCTTTGTTTCTACTGCCTAAGATAATAGAGGCTCCCCGCCATTGCAGATCTCTGGGATTTCATGTGTCGGTTTGCTTTTGCTGTGAAACACACTACCCCAAAACATAATGACTTCAAAGAATCATTTCTATGTAGCTCACAATGTGCAAGGTGGCAATTTTGGCCTGGGATCAGCTGGGCTATTCTGCTGCTGGTCTTAGCTAGGCATGCTCATGGGCCTGCAGTTAGCTTCCAAGCCAGCAGGGGGAGTCTGCTTTGGGAGCTGGCTGGCTGACACAGGACTGGCCCCTGTGTGTCTCATCATGCCACAAGCTGGCCCAGGCATATTCAATTGGCAGTTGGTTTTAAGAAAGATAAGGAAAATAAAAAATCCTTGAAGCCCAAGCGTGGACTTTATGTCGCATCACTTCCTTCAAAGGAAGTCATAAGGCTTGCCCTGAAATTGTCTCCATTGAGACAATTAGAGAGGAATAATTTAATAATTTAATAATTTAATAACATTGAGAGAGGAATAATTTGTGGCTGTGTTTGTGGTCTACCACATCTTTCCATTATCTCCTCCATCGACTACATAACCAAGTCCCTGCATAAATTTCCTCTGCGGTTTACGTGAAATCATTACTGTTTTCCTAGTTAGGCCCTGTGGGCATGTTTGAATGCATTTGGAAGACAGGGGTTAGGGAAAAAGGGAAAAATGTATTCCTACTAGGGACCCTTTGATTCGAATGTTTCTGTGATAAATACCACCAGTCCACACTTTTTTAGAAGTAGTTGATTTGACAATATACACATTTAACAAAGATGAACTAAGTGTCCACCGCATGGTAGGTGTGATACTAGGCCATGCTTGTAATTCCAGTACTTAGGAGGCTGAGACTGGAGGATCCGGGTTCGCGGCCAGCCTCAGCTACTTAGTGAGGCCCTCCGCAACTTCGGGAGACCCGGTTTCAAAATAAAGTATAAAAAATAGGGCCGGGGGTGTAGCTTGGAGGTAGAATGCCTCTGGGTTCAATCCCCGGTACTGCAAAAAAAAAATGAAGAGTAGAAAGAGGATGACCAGGGCAGCTATGATGACCATGTGGTTCATATCTAGGAAGAGATGTGTTGGTCAGCCTTTTGTCACTATGACAAAATACCTGAGAAAATCAACTTAAAAGAAGAAAGGTTTACTCTGGTTCATGGTTTCAGAGGTTTCAGTCCATGGTCAACTGGCTGCATGATTGGGCCTGAAGTGAGGCAGACCATCATGGCGGGAAGGGAGTGGTAGAAGAGAGCTGCTCAGCTCATGGCAGCTGGGAAGAAGGGGCAAGAGGACAAGAGACAGTCCCCAAGGGCACATCCCCCAAGGACTCTCTCCCTTTAACTAGGTCCCACCTCCCATGTTTCCATCACCTCCCAACTATGAATCCTTCCATGGGTTAATCCATTGACAAGGTTCGAGTCCTCATGACCCCACACTTCCGAAGTCCCACCACTGAACTTTGCTGCTCTGGGGACTAAGCCTTCCACACATGAGTCTTTGGGGGACCTTGCAGATCAAAGCCACCACAAGAGATGAATACTTCAATGAGAGTTTTTGGTCTCTCTGCAACCTAGAAAGTAAGAGTCGGGAAAGTTAAGCTTCATCTCTGTCTCTCACCACTTTCTCTCTCTATTGCCTGACAAAAGACCGACACACAGTCCCTGGTAAATAAATATTCATTGAATGCATGAATAAAAGATGCATATGCAATGCTAACAGGCTGCAGGTGTGAAAGAAGTTAATTCTGGGAACAGGAGAAAACTTCATAAAAACAGGTGAGTCCTGAAATTTAGACTGAGAACAAATTGTCCTATTTTGGCAGGCAGAGAAGAGGAGTGGAAGGAGAACCAGCGGACCACAGCCTGAGGAAGGTGACAGTGTGTGGAAGTGTGGCTGACCCCCCCCCAGGGTGACGGTGCTTCCCTGCGGTTCATCCTGGTATAATCGGCATCCGCACTCATACCCTCTGGGGTCATTAGGATTATTTCTTTGAGCCCATCTCTGTGAGCATTTGGAAATCACTTTGAAGTCTAAGCTGCCCAGGATTGGCAAAGGACAGCTGCACTGACCTCAGGCTGCTGGGAAAAGTACCCCCCACCCCAGTAAAGCTGGGGGTAGCTCTGTATGGATGGGTAGAGTGTGAGTTTGGGCAAATGTGTCCTTGTGGCTGGGGTGGTTTTGAATGTGTGCCCAGAGGCTGCTGCAGTAAATCTCTTTTTAGAATCTAAACAAACACCCAGGGAAGGAGGGGTGCCACAGGCAATGGAAAGCCCTCTGGGAGAGCTTGGGTGACAGGGAGACAGCTGGAACTGGGGAGGAGAGGGATGCCGGTAGGACCAGAGAACTTAGGGACCTTCAACAAGTCACCTGCCTGCTTTTCCAGCAGAAATAAGCCAAGCCTCCCCCCCCCTTTTTTTTTTTTATCTGGGACCCCAGAGAATATCTAAGAAAGCTCTACAGAAGACATCAGTATCCCAGTGGGGGAACTTGTTGCCCCTCCTCCTGCAGGAGCAAACCGGAGAGGGAGCGAGGTCATTCAGAGGAAGGGAAACTCCTGGTCCTTGATGCTAGACCGGTGCTTCCAGTTCAAGGTCATTCCAAGTCCTAACTTCGCAAGCGTGAGGCTTACGTCTTAGAGAGATACATACCCAACTTCTTTTCCATCTCTCTAGGGGCAAAAGAAAAGCCTTCCCTTTCCCCTCTGAAGGTTCACTGGAATGAACTGACAATAGACAGATTAAATAGGAGAAAAGCAAATTTATTAATGTGTTCAGGGGAAAAATCACAGCATGGGAGTTACCCAAAAAGTTTGAGTCTCAAAGCAAAGGTCAGAAGCTGGTCATGAGGGTGCGGGCTTGTACTCCCCATACTTGGGAGGTTGAGACAAGAGGATCGCAGGTTCAAGGCCAGACTCAGCAACTTAGCGAGGCCCTCCGCAACTTAGTGAGACCCTGTTTCAAAATAAAGAATAAAATAGGGCTGGGGGTGTAGCTCAGAGGTAGAATACCCTTGGGTTCAATCCTCAGTACCACAGGAAAAAAAAATGGGGGGTCAGATTGTGGAAGCTTTAATACTCTAAGAGGAAAAGGAAATGGGGTTGCAGGTGACTTTTGAGGGATAGTAAATTCTTTTTAGGGGAACTCAATGGGCTTGGAGAAACATACAGGGGCCTGGAGCAAAGTTCCCTAGGCATTAGAACAGACCATGGAATATAAATGATTCTCTTTGGAAGACACCAGTGCCAATCTTTTTTTTTTTTTTTTTTTTGCGGTACCAGGGATAGAACCCAGGGGCGTTCTACCACCGCGCTACACCCCCGGCCCTATTTTTTATACTTTATTTTGAAACCGGGTCTCACAAAGTTGCTGAGGGCCTCACTAAGTAGAGAGAGAGAGAGAGAGACAGGGAGAGAGAGAGACAGAGAGACAGAGAGCTGAGGCTGGCCGCGAACCCGGATCCTCTGGTCTCCGCCTCCCAAAGTACTGAGATTACAAGCGTGCGCCACCACACCCGGCCTCAGTGCCAATCTTAATATCATGTGTGGGGAAGGGGAGGAGTGGGAAAGAGGCGGGTAAGCTCACTAAGTACTGTGTACCTGTATGTCTCTATCACTAGGAGCTACATTATGATGTGAGACTACAATGCACCATTAAGAGTATTTTTTTTTTTACAAAAAGAAGACACTGGTGTGTGACAGAGGCCCATCCAGGTATGCTGACAGACTGCAATCTTTCTTCCTGTGACTGGAGTTTAGCTTGAAAGCTCAGAGGTCACTCTTTCCTTCCTTGGCACCTGGACTTGAAGCAGAAAAGGAGGTAGCAGCCAGGCCTGGTGGCGCACGCTTGTAATCCCAGTACTTGGGAGGCTGAGACCGGAGGATCCAGGTTCATGGCCAGCCTCAGCTACTTAGTGAGGCCCTCTGCAACTTAGTGAGACCCTGTTTCGAAATAAAGAATAAAAAATAGGGCTGGGGGTGTAGCTTGGAGATAGAATGTCCCTGGGTTCAATCCCAGTACCACAAAAAAAAAAAAAAAAAAGAAAAGGAGGTAGCAGAGAAAGGCCTCTTCCAGCATCAGCTGCTCTTTATTTTTTTTTCTTTTAGTGCTGGGGATTAAATCCAGGGCCTCCTGCATTCTAGGGAAACACTCTACCACTAAGCAACACCCCCAACCGTTTTTATTTTATTTCACAGAGTCTTGCTAAGTTGCCCTGGCTAGCCTCGAACTTGCGATCCTTTTGCCAAGTAGCTGGGATTACAGGCATGCACCACCACATCCGGCTGTTTGCTGCTCTTTAAGTTTCTTTTTTTTTTGGTAGTGGGGATTCTCCAGCCCTTTTTGTTTTTTTATTTTGAAACAGGGTCTCGCTAAATTGCAAAGCTGACCTCAAAACTCCTCCTGTCTCAGCCTCCCAACTACTGGGATTACAGATGTGTGCTACCATGCCCATCTTCCTTGGATTTAAAATAATCAGCATACCAAGATACCATATTTTGAGGTGGCAGTCCCTGGAATCCTTCGCCCCAAACCCTACGGATTCTTTTTTTCTCTTTTTTATTGTAGTAAAATACACATAACATAAAATTTACCATCATTAAGAAAAAGAGAGAAGAGGAAAGAAAAAAACGGTAACAAAATTTACTGTCTTAATAATTTTCAAGTGCATAGTTCAGTGGTATTAAATTCATTCATCGTGGGCAACCATCACCACCATCCGTCTCCAAAACTCTTTCCATCTGGCAAAAGGGCAACTCTACATACATTGAACAGTGACTCCCCATTCCACCCACCCCGGCCACCGGCAGCCACCATACTACTTTGTGAATCTCTGAATGTGATAACTCTCAGTGCCTCATACAAGTGGAACCGGAAGGTTTTTGTCTTCTTTTTTTTTTTTTTTTTTTGCAGTACCGGGGATTGAACGCAGGGGCGTTCTACCTCCGCGCTACGCCCCCGGCCCTATTTTTTATACTTTATTTTGAAACCGGGTCTCACAAAGTTGAGGAGGGCCTCACTAAGTAGAGAGAGAGAGAGAGAGACAGGGAGAGAGAGAGAGACAGGGAGAGAGAGAGCAAGAGAGCTGAGGCTGGCCGCGAACCCGGATCCTCCGGTCTCCACCTCCCAAAGTACTGGGATTACAAGCGTGCGCCACCACGCCCGGCCTGGTTTTTGTCTTCTTACATCACAGTTATTTCATTGAGGGTAGTGTCCTTATAGCTCATCCATGTTCAGTAATAATTCCACTGCATGAATATACAACATTTGGCAGATCCATTCACCCATCAGTGGACATTTGGGCTGCTTCCACAACTTAGCTCGTGTGAATCATGATGCCATGAACATGGGTAGACACATTTCTTAATTTTTTTTTCTTTTTGTGGTACCAGGGATTGAACCCAGGGACATTCTGCCTCCAGGCTAAACCCCCAGCCCTATTTTTTTATTCTTTATTTTGAAACAGGGTCTCACTAAGTTGCGGAGGGCCTCACTAAGTAGCTGAGGCTGGCTGCGAACCCGGATCCTCCGGTCTCAGCCTCCCAAGTACTGGGATTACAAGCGTGTGCCACCATGCCTGGTTTGGGTAGACACATTTCTTGACGAGGCTCTGCTTTCAATTCTGATAAGTATATCCAAAAGTCAAACCATATTTACTCTTTTGTGCATCTGTTGGGGAACAGTTACTGGGGATTGAACCCAGGGGCATTCTACCTCTGAGCTACACCTCTGGCCCTATTTTAATTTTAATTTTAATTTTTTTTTTTTTTTTTGGTGGTACCGGGGATTGAATCCAGGGGAATTCTACCTCCAGGCTACACCCCCGGCCCTATTTTTTTTTTTATTCTTGATTTTGAAACAGGGTCTCACTAAGTTGCGGAGGGCCTCACTAAGTAGCTGAGGCTGGCCGCGAACCTGTAATCCTCCGGTCTCATCCTCCCAAGTACTGGGATTATAAGCGCACGCCACCACGCCCGGCTTAATTTTTATTTCTTGAAACAGAGTCTCACCAAGTTGCTAAGGCTAGCCGCGAACCTGCGATCCTACTGTCTCAGCCTCCCAAGTACTGGGATTACAGAAGTGTGTCACCACCCCAGGCTTCTATTCATTCTTACTAATGTTACTAACCTACTGATGTGTGTGTGTGTGTGTGTGTGTGTGTCACTGGGGATTGAACCCAGAGACATTCTACTTCTGAGCTACACCCCCTTCCCGATTTTACTTCTTATTTGAAAACAGGGTCTCACTAAGTCACAGAGGGCCTCCCTAAATTGCCAAGGCTGGCTTTGAACCTGTGATCCTCCTGTGATCCTCAATCTCCAAATACTGGGATTACAAACTTGTGCCACCACACCCAGCTTTAACCTACTGTTCTTAAGGATGGCAGGTTTTCCAAAAGTTAGAGGAGATTCACACTTCGGGGTGGAAGTGGGAGGTTTTGTTCTTAGAAATCAGAAACTGGCTGGGTGTGGTGGCGCACACCTGTAATCGCAGTACTTGGGAGATTGAGAAGGGAAGATTGCAGGTTCAAGTCTCAGCAATTTAGCGAGACTCTCAGTAACCTAGCAAGACTCTGTTTCAAAATAAAAGAATAAAAAGGGCTGTGGGTATAGCTTGGAGGTAGAACGCCCCTGGGTTCAACCCACAGTACCAAAGAGAGAGAGAGAGAGAGAGAGAGAGAGAGGAGAAATAAATCAGAAACTGGGTTCAACCCCCAGTACAAGGAGGAAGGGAGGGAGGGAGGGAGGGAGGG
>PVJS01047351.1:0-15475 GCA_004027185.1 Glis glis
AGAGAGAGACAGGGAGAGAGAGAGAGAGAGAGAGAGAGAGAGAGAGAGCGCTGAGGCTGGCTGCGAACCCGGATCCTCCGGTCTCCACCTCCCAAAGTACTGGGATTACAAGCATGCGCCACCACGCCCGGCCCCTATTTTATTTTTATTTTAAAACAGGGTCTCAGTGGGCTGATGAGAGTCTCACTACTTGCTGAGGCTGTCCTTGAACCTGTGATCCTCTTGTCTCAGTCTCCCAAGTACTGGGATTACAGGTGTGCACCACCACACCTGGCTCCAAATGCTCAGTTCTGACATTATATTCTTCAATAAGTTTTTCTTTCATCCCATCAATCCAAATCCTATTTTTTCAGAGTGGGAAACTTGAACTTGAAGGCTAGAGAAAGCCTCTCTTATTAAACAGTTTCACATTAAACTGTAATGACAAGACAAGCCTTTCCTCTTCTATAATTTAAAAACAAAAAAAATTAAAGCAGACCGATTCTTGTTAACTCTGATATGTTTCTAATACAATTAGTAGCATTTCAGAAAGAGTGAAAAAGCAAAGAGAAAAATTCCAAGTGGTAAAAAGGAAAGATCTTTGACAGCATATGGGGAGGGAAAGCAGATGTAGCCACAAGACAGAGTGTGAAATACTCACAACAGGAAAACCCTGAGCTGTGCGAGCTGACAGAATTCTAAACACGCACACTGCTGATGGCTGAGTCTTAGAAAACCATCTAAACAGGACCACAGAGGAAGTTATGAGGATCTGGACCAAAAAGTCCCCCACGGAGTGGGGACTTTTCTCTGGCCATATAATGCACATGTTCAAGACATCTTCCCCCCAGTACTACATACTTGAGAATTTTTTTGTGTGTGTGGTACCAGGGATTGAACCCAGGGGCGTTCTACCTCCGCACTACGCCCCCGGCCCTATTTTTTTATACTTTATTTTGAAACCGGGTCTCATGAAGTTGCAGAGGGTCTCACTAGGTAGAGAGAGAGAGACAAGGAGAGAGAGAGAGAGAGAGAGAGAGAGAGAGAGCTGAGGCTGGCCGCGAACCCGGATCCTCCGGTGTCCGCCTCCCAAAGTACTGGGATTACAAGTGTGCACCACCATGCCTGGCGAGAATATTTTTATAATAAATTTAAATATTTTTTAAATGTCTGAGTTGGCAGGAAAGAAAACAGAATGGGAGCAGGAGGATGGGGAGGGGCAGAAGGAGAAAGCCCCATGGCTTGCATTTGTCCCCAATATCTGCCCGTCCATGATACTGGGACCCAAGTCTTAACAGACCTCATGTGAGGAGACAAGAGGCAAGAGGTGAAGCACAGGGTCCCAGTCAGGTAGGAGATCTTGTCAGAGAGTCCATCCTAGAGTCAGGTGCTCACTCGGTGAATGCATGAGAGAAAACAATGTTCCTGTAGGGAAAGTTGAAAATATAAGCCGGGCGTGGCGACACACGCTTGTCATCCCAGTACTTGGGAGGCTGAGACTGGAGGATCCGGGTTCGCAGTTAGCCCCAGCTACTTAGTGAGGCCCTCCACAACTTAGTGAGACCCTGTTTCAAAATAAAGAATAAAAATTAGGGCTGGGGGTGTAGCTCGGAAGTAGAATGCCCCTGGGTTCCATCCCCAGTACTGCAAAAAAAAAAAAAAAGAAAAGAAAATATAAATGTTTCTTCCTTAGATCTGGGTGCAGTGCTTTAAAAAAAAGGTCTCTCAGCTAGGCGCAGTGGTGCATGCCTGTAATCTCAGTACTTGGGAGGCTGAGACAGGAGGATTGCAGGTTCAAGTCCAGCCCGAGCAATTTAGCAAGGCCATTAGTAACTTAATGAGACCCTGTTTCAAAATAACATAGGACTGGGATGTAGCTCAGAGGCACAACACCCCTGGGTTCAATCACCAGTACTCCCCCGGCGCATACACACACACGAAGTCTCTCTGATAATTTCTAACTATGAGGTTGCTAGTGCATATATTTGGAGCTCATTCCATACTGCTGTATGATTTTGCAAGATTAATTTTAATTTAAAACTATTCCATATTGCTAATGTCCCCTCCTCCATACCCAGCATCGCCAAGCAAACAAATAAGCAAATTCTCTCTGGAGGAAAGCATTTTAAGCCCAGGCTTATAACAATTTCCACAGATAATATCTCAAGGAACATGATTTCCCAATTAAAAAGCACTAAACTCACAAGGAAAAGAGAGTCAGAATCAGATGAACAAAAACAATAGATATTGAAATTATGAGATACAGAACATGAATAGGTGTATTTAAACATGTTTAAATAAATAAGTGAAAGTACTGAAATATCACAAAATAACTGCAAACTATTAAAAAAGCCGAGCAAGATTTAAAAAGTACAAAGTAGATCCTCTAGAAGTAACATTATGGTAATTAAAATTAGATTCAATATATGGATTGAACCAGAGATTAGTCATAGCTAGAGAAAGAATTAGTAACTTGGGAGAGAAATCTAAAGAACATACAGAGAATTCATCAGAGAGAAAAAGAGAGACTGTACTCACCAAAGAGATCTACAGATTCAGTGACATCCCTGTCCAAATCTCAATGGCCTCTTTTGTAGAATGGAAAAGCCCTTCCTAAAATTCACGTGGAATTGCAAGGACCCTAGAAAGCCAAAACAATATTGAGAAAGAACAACAAGAAAGACTTTCTGATTTTAAAACGTGCTATAAAGCTACGATAATCAAAACACCATAATGCTGGCATAAGGACAGAGGTAGAGACCAATGGAATAAAATTGAGAATCTAGAAATAAGCTCTTACATCTATGGCCAATTGATTTTTGACAAGGGTCCCAAGACCATTCAATGGGGGAAAGAATAGTCTCTTTGACAAATAGTATTAGGAAAACTAAATATCCACATACAACAAGAACAAAACATGACATTTACCCTTACCACATACCATATGCAAATTTTAGCTCAACACATGTTACTCCATTGATATGTATAATTTTTATAGTTTTTTCTATATCAGTTAAAGTTGACTTTTTGGCTGTACTGGAGATCAAACTCAGGGTCACTCTACTTTTTTGTGTGTGGTACTGGGGATTGAACCCAGGGGAATTCTACCTCTGAGCTACACCCACAGCCCTTTTTATTTTTTGTTTTTGAAACAGGGTCTCACTAGGTTGAAGAGAGTCTCGCTATGTTGCTGAGGTTGGTCTTAAACCTGCAATCCTTCTGTCTCAGTTCCCAAGCACTGGGATAAGATAGCAGGCATGTGCTACCACGCCAGACTCCCCAGCCCTTTTTATTTTTTTATTTTGAGACAGGGCATTGCTAAATTGCTGAGGCTGGCCTTGAATTTGTGGTTCTCCTGCCTCAGCCTCCTGAGGAGCTGGGATTATAGCTGTGTACCACCATGCCTAGCAAAAAATAAATTTAATCTACTGGGCATAGTGGCACATACCTGTAATCCCAGCTACTCAGGAGGCTGAGGCAGGAGGATGGAAGTTTTGAAGCCAGCCTGAGAAACTTAGTGACCCTGTTTCAAAATTAAAAATTAAAAAATAAGGGGGGCTAGGGATGTATCTCAGTGGTAGACTGCTCTTGGGTTCAGTCCCCAGTACTGCAAATAAATAAATAAATTTACTCTAAATTTAAAAACAAACAGTTGTAAAAAAAAAATTCCATAAACAGAATCATCCAAAAGCTAACAATTTTCTTACTACACAGATCACTTTAAATTTACGTTTTTGGCTGAATAAATTTTAAAAAGTGATTCAAATAGTCTTTGAAGACATAATAGAGGTAAAAAATAGATTCATGTTTTTTCATAATACAAAGGAACTTTTCTTTCTCTCTACCCAAGATAAATTTAGTAAATGATACACATTTCAAAAGAAATCTGAAGATAAACAAACTTGGTTGTTGACTGTGAAGGAAATAAAGTACAATTGGAATATAGGGGGCAGGGGGAATTAACTGAATAAAAAAGCTAAACATAAGAGCTAAAAATATACAACTCCAGCCGGTTGTGGTGGCACACACCTGTAATCCCAGTACTTGGGAGACTGAGAAAGGAGGATCCCAAGTTTGAGGATAGCTTCATCAACATAGTGAGAGTCTCAGCAACTTCGCGAGACTCTGTTTCAAAACAAAAAATAAGCCAGGCATGGTGGCACACACTTGTAATCCCAGTACTTGGGAGGCTGAGACAGGAGGATCACAGGTTCGCAGCCAGCCTCAGCTACTTAGTGAGGCCCTCCACAACTAGTGAGACCCTGTTTCAAAATAAAGAATAAAAAATGGGGCTGAGGGTGTAGCTCAGAGGTAGACTGCTCCTGGGTTCAATCCCCAGTACCAAATGTAACTATATAGTTATCTCAAAAAAAAAATGAGGGAAAATCTTCATGATCTCATATTTGGCGGTGGTTTCTTAATATGATGCCAAAGTTACAAGCAACAAAACAAAAAATAGATAAATTGGACTTCATCAAAATTACAAACTTTTATGCATTAAAGAACATTATCAAGAAAGTGAAAAGAACAGATTGGGAGAAAATGTTTACAAATCATATCTGATAAAGGTCTAATATATAGAATATATATAGGTCTAATATAGAGAATATATATCTAAAGGTCCAATATATAGAATAAGCAACTCTTACAATCAGCAACAAAAGGAGAAATAATCCAATTAAAAATGGGTGAGGGCACTCTGGGCATGGTGGCGCACGCTTGTAATCCCAGTACTTGGAAGGCTGAGACAGGAGGATCGCAGGTTTGCAGCCAGCCTCAACAACCTCGTGAGGCCCTCCTCAACTTAGTGAGACCTTGTTTCAAGATAAAACATAAAAATAGGGCTGGGAGTGTATCTCAGAGGTAGAATACCCCTGAGTTCAATCCTCAGTACCACACACACACAAAAAATAAATAAATAAATAAAAATGGGCAAGGGACTTAAAAAGACATTTTTTTTTTGGTACTGGGAATTGAACTCAGGGGCATTCTACCTCTGAGCTACACCCCCAGTCCTATTTTATTCTTTATTTTGAAACAGGGTCTCACTAGGTTGTGGAGGGCCTAAGTTGCTGAGGATGGCTGTGAATCTGTGATCCGCCTGTTTCAGCCTCTCAAGTACTGAGATTACAGACATTTCTATTAAAAGAAAAAGATATACAAGCCGGGCATGGTAGCACACACCTATAATCCCAGTACTTCCAAGGCTGAGACAGGAAGATCACAGGTTCAAGACCAGCCTCAGCAACTTAGTGAGGCCCTCCGCAACATAGTGAGACCCTGTTTCAAAATAAAAAATAAAATAGGGCTGGGGTGTAGCTCAGCAGCAGAATGCCCCTGGCTTCAATCCCTAGTACTACCAAAATATATATGTGTGTGTGTGTGTGTATAAATATATATATATATATATATGTGTGTGTGTATATATATATATATATATATACACACACACACACACACACGTCTAAAAGCACATGAAAAAAATATGCAATAGCCATTAGGGAAATGCAAATCACAACCACAATGAGATTCTACTTCATACTCAACAGAGTGGCTATAATAATATTTTTTTTTTGCAGTACCGGGGATTGAACCCAGGGGTGTTCTACCTCCGCGCTACACCCCCAGCCCTATTTTTTATACTTTATTTTGAAACCGGGTCTCACGAAGTTGCGGAGGGCCTCACTAAGTAGAGAGAGAGAGAGAGAGAGAGAAAGAGTGAGCTGAGGCTGGCCGCGAACCCTGGTCCTCCGGATCTCCGCCTCCCAAAGTACTGGGATTACAAGCGTGCGCCACCACGCCCGGCTATAATAATATTTTTTAAAAAGGAAAATAACAAGTGTTGGTGAGGTTGTGGAGAAATTAGAACCCTTACACATTGCCCGTGGGAATGTAAAATGGTGCAGCTGCTAGGGAAAAGAATTTGGCAGACTCTCGATAAGTTAAACATAGAATTAGCATATGACCCAGCACTTCAACTCCTCACTATACACCCAGCAGAGCTAAGAGCACATGTCTGCACAGAAACTGGCATGTGACTGTCTAGCTGCATGACTTACAATAGCCAGTAAGTGGAGACAAACAAGAGGTCCAGCGTCTGATGGCTGAACAATGTGTGGTGTCTCCACACAATACAATATTATTTATCCATTAAAAGAAATGGAACACTGATAAACACCACCACAGGGATGAGCCTCGAAAAGAAAGTGAAAAGTCAGACACAAACGGCCACATATTGTATGATTTCATTTATGAGAAATATCCACAAAAGGCAAATTGAGAGAGACAGAAAGCATATGAGTGGCCACCAGGGGCAGAGGGAACAGGGAAATGGGCGTGAGCAAGGAATAGATTTGGGGTTTGCTTTTGGGATAATGAAATATCCTGGTAATGAAGAGTGGTCATTTTAAGCCAGGCACAGTGGCACAATACATAATCCCAGTACTTGGGAGGCTGAGACAGCAGGATCACAGGTTTGAAGCCAGCACATGGTAAGTTACCAAGACTCTGTTTCAAAATAAAAAAATAAAATGGGACCGGGGTGCTCAGAGGTAAAAACACACCTGGGTTCAATCCCTAGTACCATACACACACAAAAAGTCGTTGTTTTAATCTGCTTTTTGGTCACTGCGATCAAAATACCTGATAAGCACAACTTAGAGGAAGAAAGGTTTTTCTTAAGGCTCCCGATTTCAGAGGTCAGTCCAGGATCAGCAGGGCTTTAGGGCCTGGTGGAGGAGGAAGGCTGCCCTCAGCACAGGGCAGCCAGGAAACAGAACAGAAAGAGGAAGAGACCAGGGCCCTCTCCCTTATCCAGGACTAGGAAGAGTCCCCAAGGTCACTCCTCCAGTGACCTACCTCTTCCTGCCACCCCCTACCTGCTTACAGTTCCCACCTGCTAAATCCATTCCAATGATTAATCCATTAACGGATTTATCCACTGATGAGATTAGAACCCAGATTCAATTATTTCACCTCTGCATGTTGTTCCATTGCCAACACCTTAGCTTTTCTGAGGGACATTGTATATGTGGTGATGGTCACACACTAATTCTTGGGCTCTACATACTAACTGCCACAGAGTTGTACATTAGCATTGGAGGATATAAGAAACCTGTAGGACCAACAAATAGAAAAGTAGCCATTCCCCCAAGAATTAGTAAGCAATAGCAGAAACAGCAGAGAAACAGGAAGATTGAAGAAGTCTTCATAGCAATCCAGGTGACGAAGACTTTGTGGCAAACCTTGAGTGACTCATAATCCAAGGACTTGGATATAAGGAAAGACCATTCTAGAATAAAATGCAAGAGTATACAGAAAAGTAGCAGCAGAAAATGAATGTCTCAAAAAGTACAATCCAGTCTGAACTAGACCAAGATAATTTTCTTGGTCTTACTTATTCGAGGTCTCCACCAATTTTTAGTAAGGCAGGGTCAAAGATTGACACCAGGGTTCCAGTTCAAACTATCAGAGACACATTCGTTACTACCCCATCTAGGTTTCATGATGAAAGAAACCAAAGACCTAAACACTTGGGGCCAAGTATTGTGTCCATGGATTGGAAGATTCAATATGGTAAAAACGTCAGTTCTCCCCAAATTGATCTAGGCTTAATGCAATTTCTATAAAAATCCCAGCAATATTTTTGGCAGACATGGACAAGCTTATTCTAAGCTTTATATGGAAAGGCATATGCCCTAGAATTAAGTATCTCGAAAAAGAAAAATAGACTGGGAGAAATCAGTCTACCTGATTAAGGTTTAGTATATAACCACAGTAATCAAGACTGTGTGGAATAGCCAACAGGGTAGGTAGACATACAGATCAATAGAACAGAAGGGAGAGCCCAAATAAACCCAACACAAAGATGCTGGGCTGATTTTTCACCAAAGTGCAAAAGCAATTCAATGGAAGAAATAGCCTTTTCAACAAATGGTGCGGGAGCAACTGGACATCCATCAGAAGGGACTCACTAATTCCCGTCATTGCTTCCACATTTCCCTGCACGCTTCACTCTGCACTCTCCTGACTAAACATTTCACACCTTCTCCTTTCTCCGCAAACCTCCAACACTTCCTCACTCTTAGTTGACAGATGCCCGGGCTTCTCCTCTCACCCAGGAACTCAATCAGTTGGAAGAGGATTTCCACACTCCCACAGCCTCATCTCCCGACCGAGTTGAGCTGCTGGCAGCAGCTGCACCCTGCAGTCTGCCCTGCCTCCCTTTCAGTTACCAGAGACAGGGCAGCACCTCCATTTGTACCTCCATTCCATCCTCTCTTGCCAACTCAAAGACTTCCGTCTGCAATTATCCCCCCTATCTCCTTTGTTGTACATACATTTTTTTAACTCTGTGATGGATACTTCCTATTAGCATATGAATATGCCATATAACAGTCATTTTAAAAGAAAAAGGAAACTCCCCTGACCCCATACCCCACTTCCAGGCATGATCCCATTTCTTTGATGTCTTTTGCAGCAAACTCCTCAAAAGACCCATCAAAAGGCTGCCTACACCTACTCTCTCTGCATTTGCTTTTCATTATGGAAACCCTTTATTATGAAAGCTTAAACATTCACCAAAGTGAGAGAAGGGTAGAATAAACTCCCATGTATCTGTTATAGGTTAAAGTGTGCCCCCCCAAGCTTATATGTTGAAGGCCTAACCCCCAGTACCTCAGAATGTGCCTGCATTTGGAAATAGGACCTTTAAAGAGGTAGTTAAGGCACAGTGAAGTCATATGGGTCAGTCAATATGATTGGTGTCCTTAAATAAGAAGACATTAGGATGCTACACAGATCATGGGATGACTGTGTGAGGACACATAGTGGCTGTCTGCAGGCCATGTAAACAGGCCTCAGGAGAGTAGAATCGCCTTGATCGTAGAATTCCAGCCTCTGCAACTGCAAGAAATAAATTTCTCTTGTTTAAGCCACCAAGTCTGGCATCCTGTAATGGCAGCCTGAACTGATGAATGCAACATCCGTCACTCAGACTTAGTAGCTATCAAAAGACTTTTACAAGCTGGTTTGCATATCTCCTACCCTTCCTTCCTTTCTTTTCTTTCTTTCTTTCTTTCTTTCTTTCTTTCTTTCTTCTTTCTTTCTTTCTCTTTCTCTCTCTCTTTCTTTTTCTTTCTCTCTCTCTCTCTCTCTTTCTTTCTTTCTTTCTTTCTCTCTCTCTCTCTCTCTCTCTCTCTCTCTCTCTCTTTCTTTTTGTTGTACTAGGGATTAAACCAGGGGCATTCTACCTCTGAGCTACACTCCAAGCCCTATTTTATTTTATATTTGGAAACAGGGTCTCACTAAATTGCTGAGACTGGCCTTGAGCCTGAGATCTTCCTGTCTCAGCCTCCCAAGTACTGGGATTAGAGGCATGTACTACCACGCCCAGCTTATCTCTTATTTTTCTGAAGTGTTTAAAGCCGATACCAGACTTCATGTCATTCCCCTCCCATATGCTTCAATATACGTATAACAAAAACGCACTTTTTCTTACATAATCACAATGGCTTTCTCAACACTTAGAATATTAGCAAGATTACTTGGTAATATCCAATACTCAGTCCATATTCAGATTTCTCTTATTAAGTGTCTGCATTAATCAGCTCCATGTTACTATAATGAAAGAGCTGAGGCAATTCACTTATAAAGGGAAAGGGTTCATTTAGCTCACAGTTTGGGAGATTCCAGTCCAAGATCAGGCTTTGGGTCTCTGACAAGGGCACAGGATGGCTTTGGTGGAGAGCACATGTCCAAGCAAAGCACTTATGTCAGGAGCCAGGAAGCAGAGAGACACTGAAAGTCTGGAGTCCCACAGTCCCTTGTAGGGGTATGCCCCCAGTGACATGAGGACCTTCAACAAGGCCTCACCTCCTAGAGGATCCACAGCACCACCCAACAGCACCCCTCTGGGGACCAAGCCTTTAACACATGAACCTTTGAGAGACAGTCAACATCAAATGATAGCAACGTCCTTTCAGAACCAATTTGTTGGAATCAGGATCCACAGTGGTTGTTAATCTTAGATCTTTCATTGTAAATCTCTTTAGATCAGCCTGCCACCCCAACCCTGCCCTTTTATTTCTCTTCTCACTGACACTAAAAAATCAAGTCAGTTGTTTCATTTAATGGCTCACTTTCTGGATTTGAGGGTTTCCTCGTCCACATATACTTTCTTGCATTTTTATTTGTTGTTGTGTGTGTGTGTGTTACTGGGGTTTGAACCCAGGGATTTTCTACCTCTGAGATACAACCCCAGCTTATTTTATTTTATTTTTATTTGGAAACAGGGTCTTGCTAAGTCACCATGCACTGGCCTCAAAACTTTGATCTTCCTGTCTCAGCCTCCCATGTACTGGGATTAAGGGTGTGCACCACCACCTCCATCTTATATTTCTTTTTGTTTTAAAACATTTCAAACTTAAAGAAAAGGCACAAGCACAATATGAAAACTTACCTTTCCTTGAGCTCTTTAAGCGTAGGTTGCTGATACAATGCCCCATCGCCCAAGAATAGTATGCATTTTCTACAAATAAGGATATTCTTCTACAATCCACCAGGAAAATGAGGAAATTCACTTTCATACATCACTACCAACCAATTTGCACATTCCATTAAAATTTTGCCAATTGTCTCAATTACGTCTTTTCTACCAACAGGACCCAATCCTGGATCATAATATTTCACTTAGTTTTCACATCTATTCTTCAATCCAGAATGGTTCTTTGGTTTTTCCTTGACCTGCAACACCTTGACCTTTTGAGATTTCAGCCCAGTTCCCTTGTAGCATATACCTCAATTCAGGTTTGTCTGATGTCTTCTCATAATTAGATTCAGGTTGTGCATCTCTGGCAGGAGTATCAGAGACATGGCGCTGCCTTCTTCTCATTGAGCCCTGGCAGGTGGTACATGATTTCAATTTATCCCATACAGATGATGTTAACCTCGATTAGTTGATTGAGGTAGCAACTGCCAGGTTTCCCCTCTGAAGGCCTCGCTTTCCCCTTGGAAATCAATAAGTATTTTGAAGCTCTGTAATATCCTGTTACTCTTCATCTTCCACTCATTTTAGCATCTATTGATGTTTCTTAGCTGAGTTAATTATTACCATGAGGGCTGCCAAATTTTCTGATTTCATCATTCTTTCTGTATTTATTAGTTGGCATTCTATTATAAGAAAAAGCTTTGTCATCTCCTTTATCTTTTTCTCTCAGTAAAGGTTCATGGATTCCTCCTTACTGACTTAAATCTGTTATTGATATTTAATTTAATGCTCAAGTATTCCCAGATTTGATCAGTGAGAGCCCATTCAAGCTGGTTTTCTATATCCCTGATTACTTATTTTCTGGTACCAGATATTCGAGGCTTATCTGGTAGTTTTCCTGCCTCGGCCTTAGAACCAGCCATTTCTCCAAGGAACTATGAAGTTCCTTTTAGGGGACAATGGTTTTAGAGACCAAGATCTGAGACTTTGTGGTGCCCTTTGCTATTAGATGGTAGTACCCCCGGGCCCTATAGTAGACAGAGTTAGAAAATATCTCTCTCCACAAATTTTCATCTTTCTCTCTCCATATATCATCTACCAATCTCTGTGTATACATAGCTGTTGATTCACACTAATGTGTCCAATTCCAATTCAACATCATAGGATTCTCTTATTTTCTCATTTTCATATTTATAACTGCTTTTTCCACCAGCAAAAACCCCAAGCCCCATAATCCTCACTGTATTTGCTTATTTTTCCCAATCCTGTGTGTGCCTGATCTCCTACTGATGCCACCATTACATACAGACATTCTCCTCACCCACTGCAGTGCCAACAGCCCTCTGCCTACCAACTCCAGCCATAGATACCTGCCTAGCCCAGCCCCACCCAGGGGTTTTGGACTGAACAAATCAAGAGGGAGGAAGGGAAGGGAAGGAAGGAAAGGAAAGGAAAGGAGGAAGGAAGGAAGGAAGGAAGGAAGGAAGGAAGGAAGGAAGGAAGGGTATGGGAAGGAGAAAGGGAAAGGGAAAGGGAAAGGGAAAGGAAGGCCCATTTTTACTGGAATCCCTCTAATCAGGAAACAATAAATGGCCACCAGCCACTCTCCCTCAGCCCTGGTCTTCCTCGCTCTCCGCAGCATTTGACACAGCTGTTGTCTCCTGTTTCTTCGCGCCTGGCTGCTGCATTGGCATCTGTTGTACTGGATCCTCTTCGTCTTCACGACCTCACATGCTGGAGGGCTCCAGGCTCAGGCTCAGGCCTCTCCTCCTCTTGCTCCTCCCTTACTTTCCAGGTGATTTCTTCTAGTCTCAAGACATAAATACTATATGCTAAGTACTGCCAAATTTATATCTCCAGTCCAACCTTTCTCCTAATATCTAATTGCCTTCCCTAACTGCTGTCTATAGGAATGCCAAAGTTAACATATTCTAAACCAAACTCTTCCCTTTTCCTCTCAAAGCTACTCTTTCCCCAGTGTTGCCCATTTTTAAAAAATGACATTTCAAGTGGGACACAATGGTGCACACCTGTAATCCTAGTACTTGGGAGGCTGAGACAGGATTGCAGGTTTGATGCCAGCCTCAGCAACTTACTGAGGCCCTGTTTCAAAATAATAAATAAAATAGGTCTGGGGGTGTAGATGAGAGGTAGAATGCCTCTAGGTCCAATCCCCGGTACCACAAAAAAAAAAAAAAGAAAAGAAGGAAGGGAGAAAGAGAGAAGAAGGAGAAGGAGGAGGAGGAGAAGGAGAAGGAGAAGATGAAAGAAAAGAAAAAAGAAAGAAAGAAAGAAAGAAAGAAAGAAAGAAAGAAAGAAAGAAAGGAAGGAAGGAAGGAAGGAAGGAAGAAAGAAAAAAAGATGCTGAGCGTGGTGGTGCATGTCTGTAATCCCAATACTTGGGAGGCTGAGACAGGAGGATTACAGGTTCACGGCCAGCCTCCACAATTTAGTGAGACTCTGTTTCAAAATAAAAAAAGAAAAGAGAGAGAGAGAGAGAGAGAGAGAGAGAGAGAAAGGCACTTCATCCTTCCCGTGCTTGATTTTTCTGTCCGTCTAATCTTACATCTAATCCAACAGCATATTCTGTCAGTCATATTTCACAATACATCCCCAAACCACTAATTCTCACAGCGTTTATCTTAAGCCTCTAGTCCAAGCCACCGCATTTTCTCAGGAACTCTGTAAGAGTTTCCCAGCTGGCCTCCCTGTCCCTTTCTTGCTTCCAGATTCTCCACACAGCAGCCAGAGTGGTCTGTCAAAATGTAAGACTCACTTCCAGTCCCCATAGTAGAAAAGACAAAAACCATTTCAGAATTTAAGACTAAAGAACACAAAGGAGGACAGATACCACATAGATGAGAATAAAAACAAAAGAACACAGAAATAAAGAAAGTGACTTTCAAAATTAGAAAATGATACATGTATAAGACAGGCAAAGGTGAGCCAACATTGCATAATTTTAATCTCCTGAGGAGAAAACAAAACAAAAAAATCTTTTAAAACATCATTAAAGCCAGACATGGTGGCACACGCCTTTAATCCCAGTACTTGGGAGGCTGAGTCAGGAGGATTGCAGGTTTGAGGACATCCTCAACAACTTAGCGAGACCCTGTTTCGAACAAAAATAAAATAGGGCTGGGAGTGTAGCTTGGAGGTAGAATGCCTCAGATTCAATCCCCAGTACCAATACACACACACACACACACACACACACACACACACACACACACACACACACTTTGTTCGAGAAGAATATGCAAGAAAATAGTGGAATAAACAGCAACTATACCTTGAAACTTGACAAATTTTGAAATTCTTATGTATGTAACAACAACACACCCATATTCCAGGCAGTGAAAGGGGGAAATCTGAATGAGGAAAGGGCAGTGTCGATACCAGGTAAGTAACTCTCCCAGAAATCCCCCACAGACTTCCACGTGCTCTCCTTGACCAGGGATGGGTCAGGTGGGAGACTCTCCTCAAAGGAGACTGGAAAATGCAGTTCTTTTTTCTGGATGTCTTATTGTCACAAACTATATGTCTGATGAATTAAAGATCTAAATGTGGAAAAGAATTTTTAAGTTATTAGAATAAATTATAGAAGACCATCTTTTTCCCCTTTGGGGTATGGAAACCTTATTTAAACAAAACAAAGTTTACACACCTAATCATAAATGAGAATTTTACATAATCTAGAACCTGTATAGGATAGAGGTTATCATAAACAAATTTAAAAGGCAATCAACAGACTGATAGCAGACATTTTAAATCCATAGAAAAGGAATTAAAATCCAGCATTTATAGACCATCTACAAATCAATGGTAAAAAAGAGAAATGACCCAATAGAAACAAATGAGCAATGGATATATGTATGTAATTTACAAAAGAGAAAATATAAATGGCCAATAAACATATAAAAAGATGCTCAACCCCAGAGTAATCAAGGAAATGCAAATCAAAACTCCAAGGAAATACTGTTTTTAATCATTTTGGCAAAAAGAAAAACTTGACCAGGTCTGGTGGCACAGGCCTATAATTCCAGTACTTGGGAGGCTGAGACAGGAGGATTGCAGATTCAAGAACAGCCTTAGCAACATAACAAGACTCTCAGCAACCTAGTGAGACCCTGTTTCCAAAAAAAGAGGGGACTGGGAGTGTCACTTGGAGGTAGAATGCCCCTGAGTTCTGTTAGGCCTCAGTACAAAAAAAAAAAAAAAAGAAGAAAGATAGATATTTATTTATTTATTCATGGTACTGAGGATTGGAGCCAGTGGGGTTCTACCACTGAGCAACACCCCAGTCCTTTTTACTTTTTATTTTGAAACAAGGTCTGGCTAAGTTACTACATGCTGGCCTCAAACCTGTGATCCTCCTGTCTCAGCCTCCCAAGTATTGGGGTTCTGGGTGTGCACCACCATGCCTGGTTAAGAAAACTTGTTCTATAATCCCTAATGCTAGTGAGATGTGTGGAAACAGGCATGCTCATAACTGCTGGGGGGACGGCGTCATTGGTACAGCCACTTTGGAGAGTGATTTGATGTTATCTATTCAAAATGGAAAATGTGCATATCCTGTAATCTAGTGATTATGCTTCTGCGTCAGCACTAAACAAACACTCATGTATGTATGTATGCAAGCATGCCCAAGAATGCTCATTTTTAAAAATAGCAAAATAGTGGGATGGATAAATAAAATGTGGTATATTTTTAGAAGACTATGTTGCAGCCAAAAGTTATGAACCAGTTTTAAATCTATCAATGTATATTATATAAAAGAAAAGAAATATCATAATGAAAAAACAGTTGCAAAATATATATAATATCATTTATATTTTTCAAAAGCATATACCACAAACAATACTATCTGTTTTCTGTGGGTATATGTAATGGATTTTAAAATATCTTGGGTTTTTTTTTTTTGCGGTACTGGGGATTGAACCCAGGGGCATTCTACCTCTGAGCTCCACCCCCAGCCCTATTTTTTATTCTTTATTTTGAAACAGGGTC
>PVJS01047352.1:0-15481 GCA_004027185.1 Glis glis
GTGCTGGGGGAGTCTCAGGGGAAGTGGCTGGGACAGTGTAAGAGATGGCTGTAGGCTAGATAGGATGTAATAGGTGGACAGCCAGTGGAAGACAGAGAATAGCCGCAGGGATGCAGAGAAAAAAACAGATTAAATGGCCCCACTGGGGATGAATTGACAGGTTTTGTGACTGATGAGGAGGAGGATGAGTATGAGAGTGAAACTGTGAAAGTTGCCAAAAATAGCAATGGGTGAATAAAAATTGAGAAATAGAAAAAATCTGTTAATAAAAGTGATGCTTTATCTTCCGTATAGCTGTACATAAGCATTAACTGATACGGAACAAAAAAGTTATCTGCTTCAGAAATTCAGCCATTTCTAATATTTTCATTAAAACTAAATTGTCTAGAAAACTATGGTGCTAATGTTCTTGGCTATAGAAAAGTGATGTAATTTAGATCTTAAATAGGAGATAAAGAAGGTAGAAACTGCAGACATAGTTACAACCTGGGGTGGGGTCTGTGGAGGAAAATTCCCATGGGAGACAGCTGCCTGACCTATAACTGATCCAGATTACTACATATATGTAGGCAACGTGATGAATATGTTTATTTATTCTAAACCCCAGTAGAAGTTAGCTAAGACTCCAAATACTCTGATATGTAATGGATCCACACTCTAGATGTGGTTATTTAGCATTTGAACAAAATTTCAGATGTTGCACAGAGGACTTTAAATTGTCCTATCTAAATGTTATCCAGAAAGCTTCTACTAGCATGAATAAGTATGAAATTATTTTCACTGATGAAATGAGAATTGATAGACATAACTAGGGGCTTATAAAGAAAATATGGGTGTTTCTCCCATTGAATGAACATGGTGTTCAGAGTCCTACAAGCTTGATTCCTAGTATCTATTCAGAGGTGACCTACATATAGAGCTACATTGGTCCTATTAAACAAGCACTCTACACCTGATCTAGTTAGAATCCTGACAGATCTCACCATTAGACATTTATGCTTGTTCAAGTCTATAAGGACAGAGAAAGGACTTCTCCAAGCTTACAGGCAGACTTTCCATGTTTCAATGAGAACAGACTACCTGAGAGGGGGCATAGAGGAAAAGAGGCATTCAGGTTATATGATTCACATCTTCCATTAATCCAAGCAGCTATGCATAAACACAATATATCTCTTTAATTGTGGATAGGACAGGTTTTAATCAGAAATAAGTTTTACATGACCTCAGAGCTTTTCCTCATAAGTATTCAGTAATCACAAAGGTGGAAGTAGTGACTTTACTAGGGAAAATCCTGGTGGACAGTACCTTAATCACATGATCAACATTACCATGAATACATACTGACACCATGAACCCTTGATATGGCACACTGAGAATAGCACATCGCTTCTGTGGCGTCTTTCCCAAAACAGAGAACCCAGATATAGTCATGAAGAAGCATCAGAGGAGAGTCCCAGCAAATAACTAACCAGTGCTATTTGAAAATTTCAAGGTCAGGAAACACTGAGGAGTTCCTGTAGGTAGGAGGAGATTCTGAAGATATGACAATTACATATAAAGTGAAAATAAAAAATATATTAATGACAAATCTGGTAAAACCAGAATAAAATTTGTAGCTTAGTTAAAACGTTATTGTGGCAAGATTAATTTCTTAATTTTGATCATTTTTTCCATCATGTTCTACATGGTAACATAAGAAGGAGCTGGCTGAATGGTGTACGAACCTTGTCTATAGTATTTTGCAAAGCTTCTGTAACTCTAAATGATCTCAAAATATAGATGTGTGTGTTTGTGTGTGTGTGTGAATGTGTGTGTGTGTGTGTGTGTGTGTGAGAGAGAGAGACAGAGAGACAGAGAGACAGAGAGACAGAGGCTGAGAAAAAAATATAACTTAAAAGTAGACCTAAAAATGATTCAAACCAAATCCCTGATGCAAAAACCTGTATTTTGTTGCTCACAGATGTAAAGTAAACATAAAATAAAATAAGATCATGAATATGCAAGTTCTTAATATCGTGAACCTAAGAATTTGTAATTTTGGGAGAAGTCCTCATGTTTTCACTCCTTTATACTATAATTAAAATGCTAATAGCAAGGACTTTATAATTAAACAGTTAAGAGGAATCGCATGAAATATAGAATATAATTGAAGACCATGCAGGACTTAAAACTTCTACTTACAATACTATCAAAACATAAGAGGACCATACCTTTCCATTGCTTCAGGAGATCCTAATGCTTGAAAGTGGAGAGGAAAACAATAGGACCAAAATATATATTTTGCTTCCTGTGTACTTTTTGAAGTCATTTCAGTGTCACTCATAACAAAGACTTAATGAAATAAAGTGGAAAAGCTATTGTTGATCTGTCAATGAATGAAAAGACTATAGAACTAAGTCTAGCTTTTGATAATCAAAAGCTCTGGAACCTAATGGTACCCCACAGATATTTAAAAGTTATTAAAAGTTCCTTATCATAATGAAGTGAAAATGTAATTAATTTGTCTACAATGTACTGAACAATGCCATGGTATAAATAATTTTAATCAGATGTCAAAGGAAAGTATGTTTTATTCAAATCCTGCTGTTCACATTGAAATTCAGATACAATACAGGCTAGAAAAAGAAAGATAAAAATCAATTCAAATATGCAAGTGAAATTTTCCTTTCCTTTAAGAAGACTGTTTAGAAATGCCTGAAAATTAATAAATTTAGATGACAGTATTTAACTAATTGTTATTATATAGTTTGTGAAATCAAACTTCTCTTGCATAAAATCCATTTTAAATACTTAAATACTATAAAGAAAGATCAGTAAAGTAGTTGAAGGGGCCTAGTAGGGGTAAGAGTTAGGGAGAGGAAGAAGTAGAACTGAAGAAGGAAACAGTTCAAATGATATATCAATATGTGAAGACATTACTACCAAACTCACTAGATCGAGTGAAGAGGGAGGAGGGGGAAGCAGGGTGGATGTGGAGGGAAATACACGAAGAGTTGTGTGCATATATGTTTTTCACACATTGAACCTCACTGTGATGTATCATTGCAATGCACCAATAAAGTAATTAAAAAATAAATAAATATTAGTCAGGAGGGTGGCACATCCCTGCAGTCCCAGTAGTTGGGGAGTCTGAGACAGGAAGATTATAGGTTTGAAGTCAGTCTCAGTCACTTAGCGAGACACTATTTTCAGGTACAAATAGGGCTGTTGGTGTAACTCAGAGCTAGAATGTCCCTTGATTCAATCCCCAGCACCACACACAAAAACATAAACAATACATAAATAAATAAGTAAATAAATAAATAAATAATATTCATTCTTCCAAAAGTAGTCATTAAACTTCTATTATATATTGGAAACCATTCTTGGCATTTGGGATAAACCAGTGATTAAGCATATAAAATAGTATCCTTCATGAACCATATATTCTATTTAATGTCAGATTCTCTACAGCCATAAATAACTGAAAATTTTACCTAGATTGGTTTAAGCTGAAAGAGTATTGTTGACTAAAGTGGCCTGAACACTCCAAGGATAGGCAGGTACCACAGGAGCCTGTACTCTCCTTTTTCTTCAGACTTGAGCTCTGTACTTGCCTGTTGAACCCAGCCATCAGCACCATATAATAATAAATATGGTACACAAAGACTTCCATGCCTGAATCATCTCATGTTTGTAGTGTAGTAGTCAAAAAGGGAGAAGATTCTTCTTAGAAGTCAAACTCAAAATTTAAGTTTGAATTATTTGCTTTGATGGATCATATGCCAATACTTGAGCTAATCACTTAGCAAATAAGTATGAAGCATTAATCAACTTACTTCTGGAATTCATGCTTCCCACTAATATTGGGAGATGAAGTCACATTTACATGAACCACGTGGACTGAATCTTAAAAACAGCAAATGGAAAGTCAGTAGAGAAGGAGTTATAGAGTGCCATTAGCTGACAAACCCCACAATGTTTGCTGCATAAGTCAATTATTTTATCTGAAAATACAATGAGAAAGTCATCACGTCTTCTACTAATTGAAATAGTTGTGCATTATTTACTAAGCATGTATATTTGAAATTAAATATTTTCCTTTTCAGATAGAGATATAAGAAAAGTGTGAATATTATAAAACCTATTATTTCAATCATTCATATATATGTCTGTCAACTTTCTGTTACTGTAACAAATAGCTGAGATAAATTGACTCATAGGGAAAAAAGTTTATTTTGGCTCACAATTGTGGAGGTTTCAGTCCATGACTGATTGGCCCTAATCCTTTGGCATCATAGCAGGACATCATGGTGGGAGCCTGTCTCGAAGGAAAACTGTTCGCCTTAAGGCTGGGAGTGAAAGAGAAAGCAGAAGGGGCTGGGGGCCCACTCTCCTCTTCAAGGAAACATGACTAATGACCTAAAATCTCCTATGAGGCTTCTCTTAGTAAAGTTTCCACCACTTCTCAATAGCACCAGGCTGGGGACCAAGTCATTAACCCATGGGCCTTTGGGGAAGAATTCAGGTCTATTATGGTTCTTATTTGGAGTGTCCCCCCAAAGGCTCATGTGTTGGAGGGATTGGTCTCCAAGCTAGTTGTGTTCAGAGGTGGAGTTTTGGGGAATACTTAGAACATGAAGACTCGGATATTATCTGTGGATTAACCCACTAACATTGGATGGACTATGGGTGGTGGTAGAAAGGTTAGGAGGTAGGATCTAGTAGAAGAAAAGGAATCCTTGGAGGTGCTACCTTGGGAGATAAATCTTGTTCCTGCCACCACCCTTCTCTGCTTCCCACCTTCCCTGAGATGAGCAGCCTTCCTCTACTATCCTCTTTCTACCATGATGTTTTTCCCTAGGCCCAAAGCAATGAGCCAGGCGACCATGGGCTGTACCTCTGAAACCCTGAGCCCAAATCAACCTTTCCTCCTTTAAGTTGCTTCTCTCAGGAGCATGGCACAGCAATGGAAAGCTAAACAACATGAGGTTCAAATTATAGCAATATATACAAATGCTTTTTTTACTTTGGGAATTTATATCACTATGCAGAAACATTCCCTAAAGGGAGGGTATTTCTTAGTGAAAATGACCCTGGACTTAATGAGTTCAGTTTGGGAATGGGCCCTAACATAAGACCTTCCACTAGGGAGAAATGAGAAGAATATATATTTACAGAGATATGCCAATTTTATTAGTGTCACACGCTGCCATTGATTTTAGACTCCATCTGCCTCCTGGAACCAATTTCAGAGGTGTCAGGTGCAACTTTTGACGTTTTCCCTCAAAGTTCTGAGTGCCAGTTGTGTCTAACACATTTTTTCATTTCTGGGGTTAGGGAACTCAATCTTCCCTTTTCTTTCTCCAGCCCAGAGGTGGTAGCTGTTTCCTGCAGTCATTATCCCTGATCAGCTACCATCACCATGACCCTTCTGTGCTTTTTTTAACAGTTCATTGTTTTGTCATCAATTTCTTATAATAACTCTCATCCATTTGAAATATCTAGCAAAGGCTTTCCTTACCTAAACAGAATCTGAGTTTCACAAAAGTATTACAAATTAAGAAATTTCTACCAAGAATAATAAATTCAAAGTAAGCCATAAAAGGATTTCTAGAGAGAAGTTTTGGAGATAGTGTGAAATGCTCATCAACCAAGTCTGTATAGAAATATAATATAGAAATGTGGTGATAATAAATAAAATAGGGTTATACAGTTATATAATTTCATTGTCTTCTGGACTAGTCAATTTCTAAAAGTCAAATTTTATGTAATCTACTCAATCAGTTGGTTTATGTTTCTTTTCAAGAAAACTTTTTTTTGTAAAGTTTAGTTGTAACAATACAATTCAACACATTGTCTTATGTGCATGAATGTAGGGGAGTATGTACTTAAAGTTTATTGCTAGAGTTAAAAACCCAATTAAATATAATCAGGATTTTCTATATTTTTATTGAATTTAAAATGAAAAAACCCAAATAAATTGCAAAGATAAGGGAATCAATATTTTATTTAATTTCTTTCCTTTCCTTTTCTTTCTTTCTTTCTTTTTTTCTTTTGCTTTTTGGTGGTACTGAGAATTGAACCCAGGGACATTCTATATCTGAACCACACTCTAAGCCCTATGTTTATTTTTTTTTTTTTAATTTTGAAAGTGTCTCAGTAAGATACTAAGTTGCGGAGGGACTCACTAACTTGCTGAGGCTGGCCTGGAACCTGTGATCTTCTTGACTCATCCTCCCAAGTACTGGAATTACTGGGGTGTGCCACCACACCAGTTTCTTTCTTTTATTTTTTTTTTAGAAACATTTGATCATAAACCTGCTTTTTTGTCTTTTTTTATTGGTACACTGTAATCATAGATCATGATGGAATTCAGAGTGATGTATGCATATTTGCACACAACACTTGGTGAGACCTCACCCAGTTCCCACCCCACTCCCTTGCCCACCTCCCTTCCCATGCACAACATTATGACTGACTGATACATTTGTGTGTGTACATCATATCCATTGAAGTGTTTCCCTCTTCATATCTGTTGAAGTTTTACTTCCCCTTCCTACCTCCCTCAGTTAGGTCTCCTCTGTCACTCCACTAAGGTTTCTCTTCCTTTGTCTGGAATCCCTCCCATGTCCCAATTTCTCCACATTTCAGGGAAAACATCCAACCTTTCACTTTTTGTGACTGACTAATCTCACTTAGCATAATATTCCCCAATTCCATCCATTTCCCTGCAAATGACATGATTTTTTTCTTTATGCCTGAGTAGACTTCCATTGTGTGTATATCCCATAATTTTTTAATCCATTCGTCTGTTGATGAACACCTAGGCTGGTTCTATAGTTTGGCAGTTATGAATTGTGTAGCTATAAACATGGATATGCAAGTATTACTATGGTAGTTTGATTTCAATTCTTCTGGGTAGATATCCAGGAGTGGTAGTGCTGGGTCATATGGTAGGTTCATTCCCATTCTTCTGAGGCCCCTCCACAGTTTTCCAAAGTGGTTGCACTAATTTGCAACCTGCTGTTGCCATTGAATAGACTGGAGAAGCCAACCATGTTAATTTTTTTATGAAATATTTAAGTTCTCATACATGAAATATTTTCCATTTTAAAACATCTACATTAGTGACCATCTATATTCCTCCACCCGATATTAATGTTATTATACAAAGCCGTGAAAATAATTTAAGTGCTTTCACTAATGATTTTTTCTAAAAAAAATTAAAAAGAAGAAAGAACATTGAATTGCACATCTTTTATCCGCAGAAAATTTGTTATTTGCTTTTTGGCTTGAATTTCTCATATAAGTTTTGTTACATTTATCATTCCTGCTTTAAGCTGAACAAAGAAAAAACCCCACAAATTTTCAATTAGCTGGAGATCTTTTAATTGTGTTCCATTAATCAAAGTTTTACCATGCTTCAGAATTTGAATGTGCATAATGCATTATAGATATAAGGAAGAAATAATTTCCACATGTTTTAATCTAAGGACAAAGATAAGCAATGATCCAGAAAAGTCTCTTCCATCTTCACTACAACCCTTCATCCCAACTCAATCCAAAATAGATGAGGTAGATCCTATGATCACTGAGTGAAATTACTTTAGATAACCTGTGGATTTGTTTTTTTATTTTATTGCATTCATAAGAAATTACCAAAGCTTTATATACCACAACTTTATATGGTGGCTTTAAACAACTTTATATACGATTTTCTGCAGGTCACCATTCAAAAAGAAATACTGGGCTAAACTAAGGAGTCAAGCAAGCTGTACTCCTTTGCTGAGTTTCTAGAGAAGAATTCATTTTCTTGTCTTTTCGAGAGTCTGAATGCACTGGCATCCTTGGCTCATGGCTGCTTTCTGCCTCCTACAGAGGCAGTAAGGTAGATGAAGTATTTATGACATTCAACAGTCACACTCCCCCCTCCCTCTTTATCTTGTCAAAACCCTTGTGATTACATTGGTTCCACTCAGATAATCCAGGATTATTTCCCTATTTTTTATTTTGGGGTACCGGGGATTAAACCCAGGGGCATTCTACCTCCGAGCTACACCCCCGGCCCTATTTTTTATACTTTATTTTGAAACCGGGTCTCATTAAGTTGCGGCGGGCCTCACTAAGTAGCTGAGGCTGGCCGCGAACCCAGATTCTCCGGTCTCCGCCTCCCAAATACTGGGATTACAAGCTTGCGCCACCACGCCGGGCTTATTTCCCTATTTTAAGATCTCCTGATTTAGTTCAATCCACAACCTCATTTTCACTGTAACATTTTTACGGTTTGGGGGATTAAGATGTGGACATCTTTGGGAGGCCATTATTCTGATGTGCCATGATTAACAAAGTTGATGTCATATACAAAAGTCAGAGTAAAGCAGGCCAATAGAACTTCCTTTTTTGTGCCAATAGAAATTTCTGAGATAACAAAAATATCCCACATCTGTGCTGTAGAATGTGATGCACAAGATTTGAGGTTAAAATTGCCTTATAATCCCTGTACTTGGGAGGCTGAGACAGGAGGATCACAAGTTCGAGACCAGCCTCAGCAATTTAGCAAGATTCTGCAAACTAGCCAGATCCTGTTTCAAAACAAGAAAATAAAAAGGACTGGGGATGTAGCTCAGAGGTAGAATGCTCCTGGATTTTATCACCAGTACCAAAAAAAAAAAAGTCCAAACCTCACAATTATTAAGCCACCTTTTAGTAGGGTAGGCTGCATTTTCTAGGATTTTTTTGACCCTTCCATTCAAATTCTCTTGGCTATTTTATTTTTCCTCTACTTTGCCAACAAGTGTCCTTTCCTCTCAGATATGAAATCCATGCAACTTAAATTGTTAATAGAAACTTAAATGTAACCTGAGAATTTGGCATTTAAGTAAGAATTATCAAGTCCTAAAGGAATGGCTCATTTAGAAATAAGAGTATCAACCTGCCTTTTGAAGATTTTGTGGGGAGAGTCAGAGGCATAATTTTGGTGACCCTGAAAACCATTTCATTTTAGAGATGAACTTCATGTATATTTAAAGCTAGATCTAGTAATATACTGTTGTGGAATTACATTTACTTACCATATCACCACCAAATAAAAACATTATTTATTTATTTGCTAAATAAACTATTAAAGGTGGTAGGAGGTCACTGCAGGAAGAAGCTATTACAGGGCTATACTATGATCATAAATTATCCATTTGCTAGAACTTACTACGTGCACACTCATTTAAAACACAGACACATACTTACTTATAGTCACATGTAGACATGTAGCTATTAAACTTTTAAAAGGTTATGAAATAAACAATCTATAAATAAAATTAGAAATCAAAATAAACATTTTCCATATGCTTGACATTCAACCTAACACTTATTTAATGGCTACTTAATGCTAGAACAGCATGACTTACTAGAAAAATAATGCAAGCTGCATATGTAAATTAAAATGATTTTAGTAGACCCATGAAGAAGTGAAATGAAACTCGTAAACCAATCTTAATAATAAATTCATTTAATTTTATGCACATAAAATATGACTAATTTAGTCTGTAATTAATAAAATGAATAAAAATAAAATATTATTTTCATGATATGACTTATAAATTAGGATATTTTTGGTACTGGGGATAGAACCCAGGAGCCTTCTATCTCCAAGCTACACCTGAGCCCTATTTTATCGTTTGTTTTGAAACAGGGTCTTCCTAGGTTGCGGAGACACTCAATACGTTGCTGGGGCTGTTCTCAAACCTGCAATTCTCCTGCCTCAGCCTCCAAAATCTTTGCATTACAGCCATGGGCCACCATGGTCAGCTGGAAATTGGGGTTTTTATTTTGTACTTAAAACACATCTGAGTTGAGACCGGGTGCAAGTACCGGGTGGCTCATGGCTATCATGGGGAAAGCTTAGAATGAGAAAAATGAGGCATGCGTACACTGATGGACATGAAAACACGCTAACTTCAGGTAGCTTGTACTTTAGTACAGTAAACGATGCACATATATAGCTAAGATGTGCAAAATACAATGCTCCAAGACAAACATGAAAATATGTGTTTATAAGAAATGAAAATGATCAATTAATTTAAGTCTTATGAATGATTCATAGACTTCAGCACTCCAAGTAATAATTTAAAATTAAGCTTTTTTCTATAGCAGAGATATCTTCTGTTTTCAATACAAAATCTTTATTGATCATATATATTAGTATATAATATATTATATACAGTGATAATATATATATAAATATTATATTATATATATATATATATATATATATATATATATATATTAGTACTGGGGATTAACCCAGGGACATTCTACCTCTGAGCTACAACCTCAGCTCTTTTTATCTTTTATTTCGAAGCAGGTTCTCTCTAAATTGCAGAGGCTAGCCTGGAATCTGCAATCCTCCTGTCTCAGTCTCTCAAGTATTGGAAATACAGGTGTGTACCACCACATCCAGGTCATTGATAAGATTCAATTAGCAAATAGACACAGGCCGGAGAAGTGGAAGGACTATGGAGTAGTCAGAGCTCCTGGATTTACCAGCTGTGCAATCTTGGTTGAATTCCTGAATGTCTCTTTCTCTGCATAACTAAGGTGATTAGATCTACTATATAGTCACCATTGAATGTTATAAAAATTTTTGATCAGGGAAATGTCTGTCATCTAGTGGTTACTCAAAAACTGTTTCTTTCAAAACAAAAATGCATTTTAAAAATCCATTTACATAATATTTGTTTTATACCCAAACAATGACTAAATCAGCATTTTAGTCTGCTTTTCCATTGCTGTGACCAAACGACACAACAACAGCTTAAAGGAAGAAAGGTTTATTTGGGCTCAAGTGTTGAGAGGCTTAGTTCATGTCTGGCTAACTCCAAAGCAGAGATATCATGGCAGCAGAGTATGGAAGTGACGGTCTCGAAGTCACATATAGTCTCGAAGGTCACATCCCCAGTGAACTACCTCCTCCAGTCACATCCTACCTGTCTACATTACCACCCAGTAAATCAATTGAAGTTATTAAGCCAGCAATAGATTTATTCAATGATGAGATTACAGCCATGGTTCAATTATTTCAACTCTGAACAATTTAACATTACAAATACAAGAACTTTTCCTTTTCCAGGAACATTCTATCTTTAAACCAAAACAATCAGTGGATCTCAAACGGGTCACTTTTGCTTTCCAGAGGACACCCCCAGCATCTAGTAGGTACAGACTATACTACTATTTGCCCCCTGGTGCAAAGGACAGAGCCTCCCCTCCACTCATCCCTAGCAGAGAACTGTCTGGAACTAAATGCCCATAGGACTGAGACTGAGAAACTCTGCCCTGACTGTAAAGTAAATAGATGTTTTTGAAAATAGAAACTACCAGTTTATCAATATTCAGTTACTTTTAGGAAAAATAAGCAAACCACCATTAACTACAAAATCTATATTTATGAAAATGTCAATTTCAAAAAAAATCTGCTTTCATTCTTTTATCAAATGTATCTTAACTTACATTGTCCGATTCTAGTTCCTCGCACTTTTCTTCATACATTTTACATTAATCTTTTCTGGATGTGGTCTTACCTAAATTTTCTCCATAGTACTGCTTTTGAAGAGTCACAAAGAGCTTTTATTATTTTGCTTAAAAAGTCACACGTGAAAACATTTATTTTCAGCTTTAGTCAAGACTTTTAAAACTTTTTCCTAAATTTTGCAAGAGATAGGTTGATACACTCACAAATGACACTGGCAAATTCTGGGACAACTCTCATGATCAAATAAAGAAAGATATGTAGCAAAGTGTAATGATCCTCTGCCATTTTCGAAGAAGGATCTCTTATAGTCAAAGTTTCAAATGTTTCATCTGATTTTCTTCCTTTTCATCAAGATTTTTCCATTAACAATAAGCTAAGAAAGGTGTCAATCTGCTGCTCTTAGAGACCTAACTTCCCACATGATTTAAATTAAGACTAAATTAACTCTCTTAAAATCTACTAAGAAAGTAGGGGTAAGTACTAGGCACTTACCAAAACTTCAACCATCTTGAAAGTTTACTTAGTTGCCAAATAGCTCAGTGCCCCTTATTTTAAGTTAATTCATAAATACTTTTAAAAGCATTGCGAATTGTTAAAATTGTGTCTATTTCTGTCAATTTACTTTTACAGTTACATAGAGATCACACAGAATAGGACAAATCTCCCTTCTGCAAAAAAAAAAAAAACACTAATTCTACTTATTTTTATCATGGTCATGAAGATGAACTTGACTACAGTAAAGTGTTCAGAAGCAGAATTCAAACTTTTCTCTTTGATCATGCCAAAGAAACATCACATGGGACAAAGTTAAACAGGAAAGGAAGACTATTCCCAACTATTGAAATAGTTGATAGAGATTGAAGACAACTCTATGGAAACAAAATTTGGGGAGAGAGCTTTAAAGTGCTGAGCTGAGTTAGTGGAAACATAGGAAAGGACATTAGAGGGGAACTTTGATAAATGGGTTGTGTCAAGCATATGGAGTTATCCCCGAGTTTTCAAGAAAATTCTTGAATAGAACATCTGTCTTTGCTAATTGTTCAAAAGGTAAGGCTTCCGCCTTCCCACTGGGAGACAGTGGTGCCATCTTATTCGATGACTGCATTTCAAATGTAGGATTCCCAAGTTCTGACGAAAGATGCTTTTGTTCATGAATTTCAAAATTGTCAAGAGGCCAGGACTGGGGATCTAGCTCAGTGGCAGAACACTTTCCTAGAATGGTCTGGGTCCTGGGTTCAACATGCAGTTTGTCAAAAATCAATAAACAAATACAATTGTCAGGATGCTGGAAGAAAATGAACATACATTTCAAAGCATCAGAGAATGAATTTATATTTATAAGTTTTCCATAGTAAATGCTCTAAGAAAAGGCAGGACAAGAGCCTAAAGTCAAGGAAGAAACCTCTGTAGAGTTTAGTCAAACGAAGAGGGAATTTAAGACCATTATATTCACCTAGCACATGTTCTTTGTATTTGATTACAAACTAAAAGGCTCTAATTTGTCATCCCTCAGTTGACACATGACCCCTGCCGTGACAAAGCACCTCCTTTCAAGGGGTGGAATCCACTTTCTAACCCATAGAACACAATCCTTGACTTTCTTTAACCAATCGAATGCGGTGAAAGTAGCTGTTCTGTTTCTCAGGCTAGGTATTAAAAGAAAGGGCATGCTTGCTGTTACTTCTTTGTCCCTGTCTTGCTCTATTGCTCTCTACCATGTCTATCTCCACCAAGAGAACACACCAACTCGGCTACAGGAGGAAGAATCTCAACCCTCCCCTGCACCACCAGCTGGCCAGACAGTAGGTTAGCAGGTCTTGTTCATAGAGTTGCAAGCAAAGTAAAAGCCTATTGCTCTATAGTAAATGTTCTCCTTTATTTCTCACCCAAGATCCTTACTTAATTCAAGAAAAAATTTCCTTCGACCATTATGAAATATTGAAATGTGAGCACTTTCTGGGGGTGATTAACACTTAGCATTTCAACACAAGTCACTGTTTTGAACCCATCATTACAGCATTTTTTTTCACTAGCCCTTGAGATAGCAAATACCTACCATGGTAGAGTCTTTTGTAGTTTGTATTTCTTTTTCCATATCCAAAAGCATAGACTCACATCTAAAACAAACATATTCTGGAAGAACGAGTAACCAAAAAATGCTAAGAAACAAAAAATTTCCTAATCAGAAAACATTTTATACAATGTCATTTTATTTTATTTTATTTTATTATTTTATTTTATTATTTTATTTTATTTTATTTTATTTTATTTTATTTTATTTTATTTTATTTTTGTGGTGCCAGGGATTGAACGCAGGGGTGTTCTACCTCCGTGCTATGCCCCCGGCCCTATTTTTTATACTTTATTTTGAAACTGGGTCTCACGAAGTTGCAGAGGCCTCCCTCACTAAGGAGAGAGAGAGAGAGAGAGAGAGAGAGAGAGAGCTGAGGCTGGCCGCGAACCCGGATCCTCCGGTCTCCGCCTCCCAAAGTACTGGGATTACAAGCGTGCGCCACCACGCCCGGCTACAATGTCATTTTAAACAATTAGAGCCAGGTGTGGTGAAATACACACGCAATCCCAGTACTTGGGAGGCTGAGACAGGAGGATGGTAGGATCCAGGACAGTTTCAGCAATGTAGCAAGACTCTCAGCAACCTAGTAGGACCCTGTTTCAAATCAAAACAAAACAAAATGATGGGGGTGTAGCTTGGAGGTAGAATGTCCCAGGGTTCAATCCCCAGTACTACCAAAAAAATAGGTATATTGAGCATATTTTATGTAACTCTTTTTATTTGTAGACAAAATTGTTTTCTTTATGCACTTACATTTCATATGCTTTCCTACACCCCTTCCTAAAAAGTATTAAAATCCAACTGACAATTTAAGGGCCTCTAATTGTATGTTTTTCTTTTTTTTCTCCAGGATCATACTAAATATGTAGATAATAAAATATGTATTTTTATTTTTTATTGTTTTACTGGGGATTGAACTCAGGGGCATTCTATTTCTGAAATACACCCCTAGCCCTTCTCACTAAGTTGCTGAGGCTGGCCTTGAACCTGTGATCCTCCTGCCTCAGCCTTCCAAATCATGGGATTACAGATGTGTGCCACTGCATCCAGCTTGAAATATAGTAACACATAGCCTGAGAGGTTGTACAATTTCTGATTTTAGGACAAGCATTGTCACAATATGTCTTACCTCATAGTCATTCAGAAAAGACTACACAACAGCCTCAGCTACTTAGTGAGGCCCTCTGCAACTTAGTGAGACCCTGTTTCAAAATAAAGAATAAAAAATAGGGCTGGGGGGGTAGCCTGGAGGTAGAATGCCCCTGGGTTCAATCCCCAGTACCACCAAAAAAAAAGAGAAAAGACTATATAATACAATATTATGTATTCTTGAAGAACAAAAGAATAGTTAATTTTTAAGATTCCCTTGATAATTAGAAGAAATGTCGGTGGTATGGTCCAAGCTCTTCCTGTCTGTCTGTGACCTTGGGCGGTTTCCACTTTCTAGATCAGCTCTGAAATCACTTTTAATTGCAGACATTATTATTCTCCAGAGGCTCAATATAACAATTCTAACAATTCCATATCCATATTCATTCATTCTGACTGGGTTATTCACCGTTCTCTAACCTTGTAATTGACTTTTATATGCTATTAAGTAGATGTGAAAAAATGGTTTACTAAAACAATTGGTCCCATGAATTGTCTCTCTCTGTCATCTGAACCTCCTGGGAATCTTTTATTCCCCATTCTTTACTTATATACATAGCAGACTATCTTCAAGAGTGAAAGATTAGGAAATTGAGAACACTATTATTTAAAAAGAAATTTGAAAATAATCAGTCAAACATTTGCTTCTGATAGTTTTTTTTTTTTTTTGGTAGTACTGGGGATTGAACCCAGAGGCATTCTATCTCTGAGCTATACCCTAGCCTTTTTTTTTTTTTTTTTTTTTTTTT
>PVJS01047353.1:0-15478 GCA_004027185.1 Glis glis
TCCAAGCTACACCCCCAGCCCTATTTTATTCTTTATTTTGAAATGGGTTCTAAGTTGCTGAGGGCCTCACAAGTTGCTGAGGCTGGCCGTGAACCTGTGATCCTCCTGTCTCAGCCTCCCAAGTACTGGGATTACAAGTGTGTACCACCACGCCTGGCTCTCTTTTCTTAAAATAATACTTTTAATATTTGTGTGTAAATCAACTTGATGACCAACTTCATATATAAATCTTTAGGTACTTCTGATTATTTTCTTCAGTCATATCTCAAGTTGTAATCACTTAAGTTATGAGCCATCAAAAAAGAATTTTTAAGTATAAAAGTAATATACTTTAATTTTGGACATATTTGGAAATAAAAAAAAGAAAAGAAAATTCATCTCAGATTGCTTTCCAAGGAGATCCTATGTCTACCTATCAAAAAATTTTAGTTTGTTTTTTACTTGGGAGTTAGTGGGGTTCTCAGTGACTCTGTCTGGAGAAGGGCAACCCTACTTATAGCTTAGCTGACTGATAAAGTGTAAGATTTGGTACGAAACCCACTGCTTAGAAAGTAGTTGCATGCCAAGTCCCCATAAGCAGGACCCAAACACCTTGTCTCCAGTACTCTGTTGGTATATGATGGATTGCCCTGCTCATTCCACATTCCTTCTGCCAGCTCTGAAATCAACAGAACCTGTCACTTTCCCTGAACTTCCATCTCATTGCTACCCTTGCAGACTCTCCCTTGAATTCTGAGTTAGTGTGAGTCTGCTGGTCTGTTTCAAAAGATGTGTTAATGAGACTCTGTTTACCATATGATAATTCCCAGGGGAAATTGTAGTGATGTGTTCTTTTGCCAAGTTAAAGGAAGAAAACTTGATGAGGAAACTAGAAAGGCAAATGTGGTTTCTTCATGTTGTGCTTGGTGGCTTTTAAATGATTAAAATAAGTCACTATTTCTGTGGGAACAAAAGTTAATGTGAGCATTGTTTCTTAGAGGTGAGCTATTCTTACTTGGTCTTGTGTTAGGAACTGACAAATAAAGGTAAATGTAGCAGAGAAGACTTTCAAACTTATTTGGGAACACAGAAACAAAAAATTAATGTTTTGTTTTCTTAAGTAATTTTAAATACTTGAATTTCCTTCTCTTTCAGTTCCTGGAATGGATGGAGGTGCTTTAACTGATACAAGTCTCACAGATTCCTTTTTCAGCACCAGCTTTATTGGAGTCAATGGATTTGGAAGCCCCGTGGAAACAAAGTTTCCCTTGATGCAGGTATTCTTGGTGTGAATTTATATTGTACGGAACAGTGAAGCTTATTCCAGGGCAGGGGATATCCACATGGTTCATTTATTCCTAAATTGTTTGAATGGGAGGCAGGATTTTAAGAGATGATGAGATGGGTGGGGTATAGGCAAGCATCCCCTGTAGGGTTTGAATCAGTGAGAGTTTTCAGGGGTGGGAGCCTGGAAAGTGTAGATAGAAACATGTGCTGTGTATGTATGTTAATTAAACTTGGTAATGATGATAGTAATTTTTTTTCTTGTTTTTTTTTGCGGTACTGGGGATTGAACCCAGGGGCGTTCTACCTTTGCGCTACACCCACGGCCCTGTAGAGAGACAGGGAGACACGGGGGGGGGTGGGGGGGGAGACATGAACCCGGATCCTCCTTGTTTAATGTTTAAAATTGAATTTAAAGCCACTGTTCTTCATTGACTTTTATATTAAAATGTCTTTGAATTGTTTTTTTAACCCTTTTTGTAGCTGACTTTTTTTCTTTGTCATATGACTGCATGCAAAAAGCTGAGGACATTTTTGCTTACATTACTTTTGTAGATTGATAAGGCAGAATTTTGTAGAGGCCCTCCACAACTTAGTGAGACCCTGTTTCAAAAATAAAGAATAAAAAATAGGGCTGGGGGTGTAACTTGGAGGTAGAATGCCTTTGGGTTCAATCCCCAGTACAAATAAATAAAGAAACAAACAAATAAATAAAAAATTGATTAGTCTACATTTCAAGTTGTGAGTCAGGGCAGAGGACCTGGGAACAGGAAGAATCAAAGCAGCCATCTGTGTCTCCCCTTCTGTGATATTGGGGGAGGTAAGCAGGAAGGTGAAAGACTGGAAGACGCCAGGAAACAGGGCCCTGACCAGCCCACAGATAATAATTCAAATTAAGGATCAAAATTATGCAAAAGTCATTGGTCCCCCCAAACTCAATTCTGACCAATCATAAAAGAACAGATAGAAAACCCCAGGAAGGTTTAAAAGCCCACTCCCCAAGGGCTTAAGGGTCACTCTCTTTCTGGACCTCCCCAATTGGGGGGGCTACTTTGTCCTCTGTCTTTCCTTACCTTAAAATAAACTTCCATGTTTCTATATCCTTTGCTAGTCCTTGGACTTCATTCATTGAAATCCACTGGATAAGAACCCTAAAAGAAGAGACACCCCTGTTTCAGTTGGACTGTTTTTAAGAGGTTTTAGGAAGCTAGTGCTTTTCTGAATGATTTTTTTTTTGTGTGTGTAAAAGCTAAGGTTTTATGTAGGTATACACCCTAAGGGTCATTTGAATTGTAAGCATTTAAATAAATATTATTTTTTATTTTTTTATTTTTTACTTTTTTTTGTGGTATTGGGGATTGAACCCAGGGCATTCTACCTCGAGCTACACCCCAGCCCTATTTTTTACTTTATTTTGAAACGGTCTCACTGAGTTGTGGAGGGCCTCACTAAGTAGCTGAGGCTGGCCATGAACCTGCGATCCTTCTGTCTCAGCCTCCCAAGTACTGGGATTACAAGCGTGCACCACCATGCCCTGCTTAAATAAATATGCCCAGGCATATATATGAATGGTTTATTTTTTATGGGTAATTGAATGTATAGTTATACTTCTTTTCAATTGCTGTGAGTCACAGTTTCAAGTGATATGTTAAAATCACCTCAGGGACTCAGCCCTTACCTTCCCCATTTTAATTATGTAGAAACTGATAAGTTGAGTGACTAAGTTTGGGATTACAGAATTAAAGCTAGAGCTGAAAATTCCTGATTTATACTTTTTAAGGTATTGAGTTAGATGTTATATATGAGACAAGGATTTTCAGGCATGAGGGCCTTCCAGGATGAAGAGACAGAGGTTACGGAGTGAGTCAGAAAAGCAGAGAACATGTTTGGGGAGAGCTTTTAGGCGCTCTCTAAGGTGTGTGAAGGATAATACAAATGGAGAGAGGATATTGCAGCATTTATTGACTTCATATAGGCACTTTGCATCCTCTCAGATGGATACTGGAATTTATATTTTATGGACAAGGAAACTTAATAGTTACGTGTCTTGCTCAGGCTGAAAAGTTATGGAGGTGCAATTTAAATAAGTCTGCAACTTTGCCTATAAATACCTAGCTAGTGAATTTAACTTTCATTTGATGTGTTACAGGGAGTCTTTGGAAGTTTTTGTATAGAAAGTTGTAATTCAAGCAGCAATATTTATAGGAAAATTAGTTTATCACTAATGTGAAAGGTGGATTGAAGGAGAGAAGCAAAGAAGGGTCAGTTTTTGTATTTCTCAATGACTCTATGTCTACATACATACATACATATATAGATACATATATATATATATATATATATTATTTTTCAGAGAATGACTAATAGTAGCAGCTCCCCAAGCCTTCTGAATGACAGTGCCAAACCATATGCAGGCCATGGTAAGACTTGGTCTCATTTGCTTGTGTGCATGTGTGTGCATGTGTGTGTATGTGCATGCGTGTGTGTATATGTGTGTGTATATGGATATAGTTTGGATTCCAAAAGTAGTTATACACATTGTTGAAATTTTGCAAATTGTACACAGGTATTAAGTAGAAAATAGAAATTATTATTTTCCCACTCAGGGATAACTTAAGATTTATATTCTGCTATTTTTATGTATATGAGTATATATATAATAAAGATAACATTACACATACTTTAATAATGAGTATTTCTTGATCACTATCAATTAAATTCCATTGTTTATTTTCATAGTTTAACTACTTTTTTTTTAAACAAACAATTATACTCTAAGGGACTCTTTCAATATTCTGAATCATTTCTTTTGGATATATGTTAGAAGAGGACTTATTTAAAAATGATGTATATTTTTAAGACTTGATACAAGATTTCCAGACTTTTCTGTGTTCTATTTTAGAAAAGGTTCAATGATGTTTTTCTAAAATTATAACAATTATTAATACTGTTTTAGTAAAATGTTAGTAATTTTTAATGAGAATAAAAACTTGCATGTTTATTATTTCCTGTGATAGATGTTTTATGTATGTGTATCAAATTTTCGTCACTGTTTATGCTATAGAAAACAAAGTAACATTTTAATAGTGAACAAAAGTATAAGAAACTAAATTTTAGCATTATTTATTTTCATATTCTCATAGAGTTTAGGTGCTGACTTTTAAATGCTATCAAAGGTACTATAAAGGATGAATAATATATAAATAATACTATCTATTTTTAAGTGTCTTAAATGTATGTTATATAAAATATTTTATTTTTATTTTATTAGCTTTTCTTTGCATTATTATTGAATATTAAGTTAATTTCAATTCTAAGGAAGGGTTAGACTATTAAAATTCAGATAGAAGACAGAAATGAAGCATACACACACACATACACACACTGCATTATGAATAGATTTAAACATCCTTTAAGTGAGGATATTTAATTTTTAGGATTTCACAAGATTTTTTTTTTTTTGGTACTAGGGATTGAATCAGGGGTATTCTACCTCTGAGCTACACCTCCAGCCCTATTTTTTTCATGTTTTGAAACAGGGTCTTGCCAAGTTGCTGAGGTTGGTCTTGAACCTGTGATCCTCCTGTCTCAGTGTCCCACGTACTGGGATTACAGGCATGTGCTACCATGCCCAGCTGTTTCACAGATAATCTAATGAGATTAAGAAATACAGAAGTGAAGATAAAATATTAAGTCATATGTCATGCTTACCATTTCAGAAACTTCTGATTTGTACTGTGAGAAATAATTAAGAGGTATAATTTTGTTGTAATTTCTGGTTGCAGAGAAATGGAACATTGAACCTATATAGAATCTTTGGATTTTATGTTTATGTTTTGAAGCATTTAATATTTTCATCTTTAAAAACTTAATAATTTACTTTCTTTTTAGTAAGAATATCAAATATCTGTTGTTAAATTTGAAGCATGAAATAGTTTATAGAGTACATTTTTCCCCCTTTTTTGTGATACTTGGGATTGAACACAGGGGCGATCTACTTCTGAACTATACCCCTAGTCCTTTTTTGTTTTCTGAAACAGTCTTGCTGAGTTACCTGTGCTGGCCTTGAACCTTGGCTCCTTGCCTCTCAGCCTACCAAGTGCTAGGATTATAGTTGTGCTCCACTACAGCTGGCAGAGTAAATGGTTTTTAAGGCCTTGGCCAATGTTTTTAAATCCAAGTCTGGATCTCTCAGTGTGGTTGACTCCTCCCTCTCCCCACTTTATCCTTCTCAGGATTTGGTCTCAGGAACACAAACATTTATTTACTAGAGATGGACTTACTTCCTTTATAAACACAGTTCCAATGATTAATAGCCCTTTTCCCTCTATTTGATTTTTCTCTTTTTAATCAAACATTTAGCCTAATCCTTAGAGCTTCTGAATAAATATATACTGAATATGGGCTGAGTGAATTATTCATCAGATTTTGTTTCATTCACTTAGAAAATAATTTGAACAACCACCCTGTGTGAGGCTCTGAGTTTAATTATTGTGGTATACAATTTTTATTACTATTATAGGCATTGTCAGGTTAATATTTATTAGGTTTGTGGGTTACCTGAGTTGTCTGTGTGGAAACTTATATAACTTGCCTTCCAGATCCTCTAACTTCACCTGCTTCATCCTTGTTTAATGACTTTGGTGCCCTCAACATCTCTCAGAGAAGAAAGGTAGGTTAAATTGAAACTTGAGTGACACTAAATGGAATTTAGAGATGATGGCTGGGATTGTTATCTACATAGTGTCAGTGTTTTCTTTTGTGGGGGGAGAGCTTTTTATGTACTGAAATGTTTTTCTTGCCTTTTGTTTATCCTTTTCTCTTATATATGGAATTTTATTCAATCTCTGTGCAAGGAATAGAGAGATTTTATATGACGAAATGAAATTCTACTGCTTATTTTTGCACATTCTCCTTTATCTTAATGTACTCTGTCTTTAAGATAGTATGTAAATTACAGTTGGTTGTTAATGTGACCTAATGTAGGCATGTTAATCATGTTTTAATTTCATTTTTTTACTGTTTTGTCTAAACTTCAAAGATTTCCTTTAATGTAAACTCATCATTACAAGGCAAACTTACAATTTTCAACCTTTTGTTAATTGATCCAACTGTTTAAAAACTTTTTTTATGTTAGATAATTTTATTTGGAATTGAGATTAATAGACTTTGTGTGTATTTTTGTAGTATTTTATAAGGGCTGATTCTGTGATAAGTTGAAATGAGTATTTTGATGCCTTTGAGTCTTAATGAAAGTATTGTTAATGCTAATACTCCCCTAGAGAAGATGGTCTTGGTCTTTTTGGTTAGGAACAGTAGCAGCTAAAGATGTTCAAGAGCTTGTAAATGTTGGCAGCAATTACTACAAAGTTATTGTATTCTGTTTCCTAAGTCATGCAAGAAAGATGGAATATAAAAGTATTAATTTAAGAAAGTGACATGAACTTCAGATGCTTTGGGGAGGATCTGGTTAGAGGGTGGTATAAAATAAAGTTCAGAAAGACTGGTGGTATGATTTTACAACACATTTGTCTCCAATCTCCTTGAGTTGCATATATTAAATATGTAAAGTTTAGATAGTTCAGGAAAACTAGATGTTTTCAAGGGAAAACATTTTATGAGGTCAGGTATAATCATATTAACAACGCATGTGCTTAATATTATTTCCATTTTGAGATATGCATGAGAATAAGATAAATAGAAAGTGTTTTTAAGTAGCCAGAATCGATAGTATGGATTTGATTTTATAGATTTCTTTTAGTGGCTGTCTCCAAGAATAAATTTGTTCTTATTTTACATATTTTTCTCTCAAGTTGGTATAGTTTCTAAATGCAAATATTAGTATTGAAATTGAGTTGGGCACAAGGGGACCCATTGGCAGTAATGAGAGGACACTAGACAAAGCCTGTCAATATGGAAGTAAATAGCAAACTGGAAAGCAGGTGCACTGTGGGAACCAAGTCATCTGGAGCTCTTTAGGAGACAATAGAAAGCCCTTACCTTCTTGTAGGAGTTCCCCTGAGGGCTTTTCTCATTTTAAAAATAATAACCAGCTGACTATAATAGGCAGCATTTCTGATATATGAACAGAAAGTAAAACTATAATTGTAAATGAATACATAAAGGTATTCCTAATATGAAAAGTTGGCTGCATGTATCTTAAAGTTAGAGCTGCTGATATGTATTTTTGAGAAAGTAGTAAAAATCATTTGGGATTGGGAAAGGGAAGATATAGACCCTGTTCTTTTTAAAATTTAGAGGAAAATAATAAAAGGAAATGTTACTACAAATGTGATCTCAACATTTGGAGAGGTATTAGGTTATATCTAGTGGAAGTGGAGTAATACAGTGAAATGAAGATTCTGCTGTGATTTTTGAGGTCTTGGATCTCTTTGTGACCTTGGGCCAGCTCTCTAGGCTGTAATCTTCACATCTGTGAAATGATAAGCATGTTTTAAATAGTTGTGGTGTTCTTTTATCTCTAAAACCCAATGTCTGTCTAAATTGAAAGCACTCACATATTAGATTCTACCTAGAAATTCAATATTCTTTCCATTTTCATTTAAATAATATCTCGTCTAGAGATACAGTGAGTTTTTCCAGCAGTGGGCTATATTATGTGGTATCTTTGTGGGTAAATGTTGGCATATATACATATATGCCAAAAAATATATATATATATTTTTTGGGCAGAACCAGGGATTGAACCCAGGGGCATTCTACCTCTGGGCTACACCCCAGCCCTATTTTTTATTATTTATTTATTTATTTATTTATTTATTTTTGCGGTACTGGGGATTGAACCCAGGGGCATTCTACCTCTGGGCTACACTCCAGCCCTATTTTTTATTCTTTTATTTATTTATTTATTTATTTATTTATATTTGCGGTACTGGGGATTGAACCCAGGGGCATTCTACTTCCGAGCTACACCCCTGGCCCTGTTTTTATCCTTTATTTTGAAACCGGGTCTCACTAAGTTGCAGAGGGCCTCACTAAGTAGCTGAGGCTGGCCGCGAACCTGGATCCTCCGGTCTTTGACTCCCAAGTACTGGGATTACAAGCGTGCGCCACAATGCCCGGCTTATTCTTTATTTTGAAACAGGGTCTCGCTAATTGTGGAGGGCCTCACTAAGTAGCTGAGGCTGGCCGCGAACCCGGATCCTCCTGTCTCAGCCTCCCAAGCACTGGGATTACAAGTGTGCGCCACCATGCCCGGCTGGCATATGTTTTTAAATTGTTAATGGTTGACTTGAGAAGGCTTAAAATCTCTTGGTATTAGGAATACTCTTGGCAGTAGAAGTATTGCACATAGCACATTGTGAATTGCAGTCATGTGGAGATTGCCTGTTTTTCTTTTGTAGTAGTAATTCATGTTTGTTTAATGATGTAATTTTGGAGGAAGTAAATCAAAATTATGTGAATATTTAGTCATAATTCCAGGTTGAATAGGCTAGCATGATTACTCAGATGATTACAGCATGATTTAATGATCTCAGAATAGAGGTGGTTAGGCCATACTTACCACCATTTCATAGCTTGGGAAATAAATCATTTTCTAACAATTCCATTTGGGCCAAACACTGAGCCAGGTATGTTGATTTTTGCCTATGGGGTATGTGACTTACTGGGATAAAATCATTTAAATATCTGTCCTGTAGGCAGTTTTACTATGTGCAGTATGGAAAATTGAAACGATAGAACTGCTATTTAAACCTGTTTCCCTCTAATCTAATTGCAGAGGCAATACATGAATATTTACACTAAAGCTTATTAATGACATTTTAAATATATAATGATTGCAGAGTAGTAGAGAATACTCTAGATTCATGAGAATTTATAGAGGAAAGATATTTTGACTTGGGTTTTTTGAGGGTGCAGAACATGGAGAAGCCAAGGTAGCTAGGCAGAAGGTATGCTTGATTACAAGTAATAGAGATAGGAACTTGAGGTAAATTAATTTTCTTCTGTGTGTCATGAAGAGAAAATATGGCTGAGGGCCTTAGTATCTTTAGGGTCTTGTTTAACTAAAATGTGGATGTGAAAAACAGTATAAAGGGGCTGATAGCCATTCATCTGACTGTCTAGCTATATATGTGAAAGACTTCCTGAAGAGTTGTATATTGAAAACATATGTCTTCGGGCACTAGTTTCCATAGTATTCAAGGAACCAGTGCTAGCCTCAGTCCATGAATTGTCTGTTACCAGTCTATAAAGAGATAAGTTAAAACATCGAAAGTAAATGTTTAGAAAGTTCTATAACAACTTGATAATGCTGTGACATACAAATATATGATAATTTTTCTAATACATTTTTACTTAATGAAGTTATAAAACCATGATATAGAGGTAAAAAATTAAATGATCTTTTATATTGATGTTTGAGAAGCACTTTTTTCCTTTTATTTTCCATATTACTGTAATTTCATAGATAGAAAAGGTAACCATAATTTGAAAATGTGTGTAATTATTCTTGGCCAAGAATGATGGCAGAAGAATTTGAATTCTAGCTTTATATTCTGTGGGAGAGTTAAGCACCCCCAAAACACTAGATATGACTTTTGAGTTATGTTAAAAATGAGAGTTAATATACTAGAGGGTATACATGAGGAAACCTTAGTTCAGTGTGGCACAGTTCAAGTTCATCACTGATATGAAAAGAAAGACTGAGTGTCACTGTGATCTAGACAAGCAGGAAAAAATTGGGTAAGAAATCCTTTGTGAACAAAGTATCTTTAAACAAAGTTGGATGTTGAAATGCAGATATTCATAAGTGAAGCGGTTCAGGGCCACTGCATATGATGTGTACAAGTCCCAGGCAAAATGAGAAGTCTTCACAGTTTGTGGCTAGCAATCTTTGTTTCCCCTTTTATATCTTTCTGGTCTGATGACCTTCTTTATCTTCTTTTTTTTGTTCAACTAATTATTTTCTTACTGAGTCCTCTTCTCCACCCCACCCCAAAACAGAAAAGCTGTGTACCTGTCTTTACATTTCTTTGTTTGATTTACTTTAGTATGTTGTTTCAGTCAGTATGCAATTTTACCTGCACATTTGCATTATGATTCTAATAGTGGGATAACAGATTTTCACTTTTGTCATTTGTTTAAAGCTTTAATAACAAGTTAAATTCTCTGAAGTTAGGAGGCAAAGATTTCCGAAGTATAATGTTTGTTTCTTCTGTTCTTGATGTTAAAGCTCTTCCTCAGGAAGAGAGAAATGGAATAAAAGGGGGCTGGCTCATCTGCTAATGGCTTGTTTGTGAGAAGATATGGATAGGGAGGTCCAGTTCTGGATTATTCTGCTTGAGAGAAAAATGAACTAGTGGCACTTCTCTTTCTTTCTTTCTTGTTTGAACCCTGTTTGCCCCCCCCCACTTTGCACTGTTGTCTATCTTAAGAACATCCATCCCTCTCTACTATCTCTATTTCAAAACTTACTGGTGATGAGTATTTATGTTTTTTGGTTAATTTGACATTTAAAGTTTTTCTTGTAACATTTTTGTTGTAAAGTCTTTGAAAGATAACATGTTATCTCTAGGCAACAAAATGTGGAATAACAGTGAAACAAGTGTATTTACTATAGAGTTTTTTTTTTTAGAAGTTCATAAGATTACAGCACAGACAATTGGGAATAAGATCCTTTCTAGGTCCTGCTGATTGTTACGCTCTTTTGGCCATCAAACCGATTATTAATTTCAAAAAATAAAAATAAAAAAGATTGGGAGAGGATGAAAAAGATACTGAAAAATAGCTGAAATCTTAAAGAAAATTTCAGTCTAAAACTTAACCTGTAAAATAATTGTTTTTAAGTTCTCTCAAAGAGCAAACAATTGGAATAGTACTAAGCCAGTAGTTTTGAATAATGGGCAAAGTTTTAGAGTTTAGAGTTGGATGTGAGGCAATTGGAATTGAATCCCCATTTCTTCACTGATTATCTTTGTGCCCTTAACTTAGTAAACCTTTTTGTTTCTTCATTTGCAAAATGAGAATAATATTATTTAGTACCTACTATATAGAGTTGTTTCGAGGACTAATTGGGATATGTTGCCTGGCATAGAAGTGCCATATAAATGGTAGTTGTTCTAGGTAGCAAGGGTCGGCTACCCCTTTCAAGCCTTGCTTGAAAATTAAATATTACTAAATAAACAGACATCTCTTGCTACTCAGTCTGGATCAGGCTGTATTAAAACTGTCCACTGGAAAAGTGGTTCTGTCCTCTGTTCTGAGGCTCTTCCTCTCCTAATAATTTTGCTTTCTTCTCCACAAAACTTACTGTTAGCTTCCCAGACATGTCCTCCAAATATGGTGAAAATCCATCAGAGGTGGTGTTGTGGTGGCAGACAAATAGGAACTTGATTTTATTTATATTGATGCTGGTTTCTGAATGTGTTCCAGGTAATATGGAAACTTAAATAATTCTTTTATAAATTTAATGTTTTACATTTTATTATACCATTTAATTACTCCCAACAATTCTTCGTGAGAGATTTTTTTTCATTTTGGGAAATGGAAGATTTGAGAAATCAAGTAGTTTACCTAAAACAATACAGATAAACATTTCATTTCAGAGGAAAGCAAAAATTTCTCTTATATAGAGCTATATGGGAAGAATAAGATGACTGACACTTTTATAAGGTGAAAAATAAAGAGACAGTGAAGAAAGGCCACTGGCTATATGGAGAAGTGATAAAACATTTATTAACCTGTTTCATTTTCATTAACATGATTATCTCAGTGTAAATTTCCATCAATTCATTTTTTGGGGCAAGAATACATAATTTTGATAATTGACAGACAACTTTTCAGAAATGCAGCACAAATTTATATATTCCTAATCATAGGTACTGGTTTTTCTATAGTTTTGAAAAAACTGGGATGTGACAATCTTTAATATCTCTGCAATCTTTTAAGTCTTAAGTTTTATTACTGATGCTGTTGAACTTCCCTTTTGTTTATTGGTTATTGGTGTTTCATATTCTTAGCTTAATTTTCTGATGAACTATTTTTTAAAATTTAGAGCTCTTTGTATGTTGGAGATTTAAACTTTTGTCAGATTTCACATTGTCTCCCCACATTTTATTTTTCAGTCTTGAATTTCACAAGTAATTTATGCTGTCTTGCCAACTCAGATTATTTTGTATTACATATGGAATAAGAATAATTTCTTCAAATTTATTATTACAAGGGAAATTTGATCTATTGATTGATTAAAAAAGAGCTCTAGTGAGAGATTGTGTTTTGGAAGTTTTTTTTTAATGGTGGTATGGCAGTTGACGTGCCACTATATTTAAGCATGTAACTTGAAATTTTCATGACTTGTACATAATATGTAATACTGCTGGCTGTAGTCATCATCTAGTTTTATAGCTTAGGAAATTTTGAGTTATTTTTTACATAATAATAGTTTGCATTTGCCACTTGAATGAGGAACTAGTAATTCATTCTGAAATTAGCTGCTTTGCTTCTTTACACTTTACTCTGGTTGTATTTACAAAGTATAAAGCTGGTATTGAGAGCTTTTACTTGTGGTTCATCCCTATTTTTTTAGGAAGGAGGCATGGGGAATGAATTAGTAAAAATGAGTTAAGAATTCTCATCCACAAACATGTTAGCCTAAGTTTTAAACTAAATTTAACCAAAACGATGTTGTTTTCCTCACCTCTATTTTATTCCCCAAATTTGTTCTCACATTTTGAAAATGGGGAGAGAGAACCTTTTAATTTTATTTCTTTGAATGAATGAAGTCTATAGCTTTTTTTTTTTTTTTGCGGTACTGGAGATTGAACCCAGGGGCTTCTACTTCCGAGCTACACCCCCAGCCCTATTTTTTTATTCTTTATTTTGAAACAGGGTCTCACTAAGTTGTGGAGGGCCTCACTAAGTAGCTGAGGCTGGCCGTGAACCTGTGATCCTCCTATCTCAGTCTCCCAAGTACTGGGATTACAAGCATGAGCCACAACGCCCGGCTTATAGTTGTTTTTATCATTGATTCCATTCCTGCCAATTAGATTCAAGAAGATTGATTCATTTCAGGTTTAGCTGTAATATAAAATGTGGACTAGATTTTTTTTTTTTTTTGGTGCAGTACTGGGGATTGAACCCAGGGGTGCTCTACCATTGAACTACAACCCTATCCCTTTTTATTTTTTATTTTGAGACAGGGTCTTGCTAAGCTACTGAGGCTGGCCTCCAACTTGCAATCCTCCTGCCTTAGCCTCCCAAATCACTGAGATTACAGGTATGTGCCAATGCACCCAGCTGCAATAAAGTTCATTGAATTGAAGGCACAATAATTAAGAGTACAAGCTTTAGAGCCTGACCTTATGTTAGTTGTGAGAGGATAGGCAAATATTTTAACCTTTTCTAAGTTCACTTCTCTTATTGGTAAAGTTGATATAAAGTTGATACAACAGGCACATTCTCACAGTATTTTCCATATTAAATAATTAGTGGGTGTAAAGTGCTTGGCATAGTGCCTTGTGCTTGTTAAATAGTAATTCCAGTATTCTATTGCTTATGATTCTGCCATTTAAGAACATGTTTATATGTTTCCGAATGCATACAGGATTACTTTAACTACTATCTTAGTTTAAATTATAGTAACATTTTTTCGAAGATATTCTGTCTCATTTCCAGATTGAACTTCAAGTATACACATATATCAAATCAAAGGAAATCTTTTGCTAATAAGCCAGTAGGTATTTTAGCATAATGATTGCTTTTGGTAAGGAACTGAAATAAAAAAATTTAGGGCTCATTACAGGTGATAGTTTATTGTGGAAATGACTTTCTCGACTTAAAAAAATTACTCATTTCCACTAAGTGTTTTAACAACTTTAGCATGGTACGGTATTTTTCTGTACCTTGTATTCTGGTTCCATTCTAAGGCAGAAGGGTTTAAGAAATTGCAGTTTGATTAAAAATTCATTCTGGCCTTGCTTAGCAAGAATATTTCAACTAGTGTGTGTGTGTGTGTGTGTGTGTGTGTGTGTGTGTGTGTGTGTGTGGCATAGAAGTCTTTTGTAACATGAGGTTTTAAGAATAGGAGTAATGACTGTTTTATATGTGTTCTTAAATGTACATAGATACTAGTCTTCCCCAACTTTCTGACTTAGAACTTAGAAAATGTGTACATGTGTTTGTGTAGATAATGCTCTGCTATATTTGATACAATTTAGATGAGTTTTTACATAGCAGTTCCCTTTATATCCTTCTCCACATGACTTGTGTATTGGCTGCATGAATTAAAAAGTCTTTTCATTTATACTCTTTTGCCTTGAGTCTTTAACAGTGATGGTCTTTTTCTGTAACCTTCCTATAGATCTGCTTGCTTACGCCATTCTATTGTCTGTATTTAAACAACAAAAACACAAAAAACACTTAATATGTTTTCATGGAAAGATCACAATTAATGACAATGAGTGGAGGGACAAAATATAATATTAACTTTTATACTGACCTCTTTTGTTATAATTTTTATTTAAAAACTGTTTGCTTGCTTGCTGTTTATTTATTTTTATAGTACTGGGGATTGAACTCAGGGGTGCTCTACCACTGTGCTACATCCTCAGTCCTTTTTATTTTTTATTTTTGAGATAGGGACTCACTAAATTGCCCCAGGCTTGCTTCAAACTTGTGCCTTCCCTGCCTCAGTCTCCCAGGTACCTGGGATTACAGGCATGTGCCACTTTACTCAGCCTGTTTAGCATAATGATTGCTTTTGATTAGGAACTGAAATAAAAAAATTTAGGACTCATTATAGGTGATAGTTTATGGTGGAAATGACTTTCCCGACTTTAAAAAAATACTCATTTTTATTCAGTTTTATTTTTGTTTGTAAGCCTTCTTTACTTAGAGAAAATTCATGAAGCCCAAGCTATAGTGGTTTGTAGGTTTGGATTTATTATTCTAAATTAAGTATTGTGGGAGCCTTTAAAAATCAAATGTGAAGCCGGGCGTGGTGGCACACACTTGTAATCCCAGTACTTTGGGAGGCAGAGACCAGAGGATCTGGGTTTGTGGCCAGCCTCAGTGCGCGCGCGCGCTCTCTCTCTCTCTCTCTCTCTCTCTCTCTCTCTGTCTCTCTCTCTCTCTCTACCTAGTGAGGCCCTCCACAACTTCGTGAGACCCGGTTTCAAAAATAAAAAAGCATAAAAAAATAGGGCCGGGGGTGTAGCGTGGAGGTAGAACGCCCCTGCGTTCAATCCCCGGTACC
>PVJS01047355.1:0-15478 GCA_004027185.1 Glis glis
AAATAAATAAATAAATAAATAAATAAATAAATAAATAAATAAATAAAAAATAAAAAAATAAAGGAGCTGGACATATCGTCTTCCATGTGCCCAGGAAAAAGAAGAAAACAGGATAAGGTAAGCACTAGAAGTTTCTTCCACAAATTTTCTTCCTGCAGGAAATAAATGTCCATCAGTAGAAAAATGGTTAAATAAATTATAGTATATTTATTCATTAGATTACTATAAAAGCAGATAAATGGAATAAATTTGAGCTACAGCTATCAAAATGAATAAATCTCAAAAACACAATTTTTTTTTCTTTTTTGGTACTGGAGATTAAACCCAGAGAAGCTAAGCCACTAACCAACATCCACAGCTCCCTTTTTTTTTTAATGTTTTATTTTGAGATAGGGTCTTGCAAAATTGCCTAGGCTGGCTTCAAACTTGCAAATCCTCTTCCCTCAGCTACTCAGCCTGCTGAGTAGCTGAGATTACAGGTGTGAGTCCCGGAGCCCAGCTCAAAAACACAATATTTGCTTGAAAAAAAAACACCCTTCAGAATTATTACTGCTAGACCAGGGCTACTTTTTTTTTTTTTTTTGCGGTACTTGGGATTGAACCCAGGGGCATTCTACCTCTGAGCTACACCCCCGGCCCTATTTTTTATACTTTATTTTGAAACAGGGTCTCACTAAGTTGCAGAAGCCTCACTAACTAGCTGAGACTGGCCGCAAACCCGGATCCTCCAGTCTCAGCCTCCCAAGTACTGGGATTACAAGCGTGCACGCCTGGCTCAGGGCTACATTTGAATGAAATAAAAATCTGAAAAACAGTGTCTGTGCATTATTTATGAATGCAAGTGTATCAAAAGTGAAAAACATTAATGAGAAAGATGAATATGCAATTCAGAATGGTAGTTATTCATCTCTGAGGAGGAAGCAATAGAGTGAAATGGTTTGGCTACACAGGGGATCTCAGGTGTATCTATAACATGTAATTTATCTTAGAAAATGTTGAAGCAAATAAGATTTGATTGGATAAAACTGGATGTGAGTATATGGGTGTTCAACATATCATACTCTGTTATTATTTTTTAAATGTTTTTGGCACCTTCTTTAACTAGTTTCATTTCTTCCTGGCCTCTCCCCATACCCTTCCATCCCCAACAAACATGCTGCGTACCGCCTGACTAATCACTAAGTTATTAGTCCTGACCAAGGGAGACATTCTCTTCTTGCCCCTTCAGTGGTGCACCTGCAGAGATGCAGAAAGCCTGCTGGTAGGAAGGAGGAAGGAGCACAGCACAGGCATAGGGCTTCCAAGCAGAGAGGGAGTGGTGAGTAGGGACAGGTTCACCACGGCCTACCTTACCTATCTATCTTTGCAAAGGCTACTACCAAGAAGGTCTTTGGTGCATTTGTCATTGGGAACCCAGTTTCCCAGATCCCTCTCTCTCTCCCTCTCTCTCCCTCTCTCTCTCTCCCTCTTTGGTGGTACTGGGAATTGAACCCAGGGACATTCTATCTCTGATCTATACACCTGGCCCCTTTTTTAAATTTTTTGTTTTGAAACTGGGTCTTGCTAGGTTGCTAAGAATCACTAAGTTGCTGAGGCTGTCCTCAAACCTGTGATCCTTCTGTCTCATCCTCCCGAGTACTGGGGATTACAGGCGTGCTCCACCACGCCCATCTTCCCAGACCTTTCTATAGCTCTTCTAATGTGTAGGGATGCATTACTTTTATTATGTTCAATAGAATTCAGCCAATTCACCCTTTTGTAACTTTAAGGGTGCAGTATATGTGCTAGGACTTCATAGAAACAGGCGCTCTTCCTTGGAATACCTATTTTTTTTCCTTTGGGAAGATGCCAGACCCTCTGAGTCAGCTTTGACCCAACAGGCTAATTCTTGTATCAACAAAACATTTTAACTGCATGAGTTTGGCTCCCTGATCTCTATCATATAACTGTGTTCACTAAAAAGCTAAACTTTCTCCTTGAGCCGAGGACAACATGAGCACAGCCAAAGGACCTGTAGTAAACTCGGATGCCAATGTCAACTTCCCAGCCCCAGCCCCAGCCCCAGCTCAGTCCCAGCCCCAGCCCCAGCCCCAGCCCCAGCCCCAGCTCCAGCCCCAGCCCCAGCTCCAGCTCCAGCTCCAGCTCCAGCTCCAGCTCTAGGCATGGAGACCTCGACTAGTTCAAGGTGACCTTTGGTCCAAGTGCTCCTCAAGGCCATGGTCTCTTTATAGGATATGTTCTTTCTTGATTGTACTTTGGGTGTTTCCCATGTCATTACAAATCTCTATTTCTTTGCTTCATCTTCTCATTTTGTAAGAAATTTGACATTCTTTAAATCACACTGTCCCAGTATCCTCTCCCGTGGAACAGGGAGTATTTTCCTATTCTAGTGCGTGCGTGCGTGCGTGCGTGCGTGCGTGTTAGGGCCAATGGGTAGGGACGATTCTGCCTTCTTAGAGCACCAGTTCCAGAAGCACGAGGCATCTTCATTTGCTCTCACCACCTGCCCATGTTGCTCCAGCCATCTCCCACACTTCCTGGTCCCGTTTGCACCTTCCTAATATGACTTCGATGCTTGGCTGGTGATTTCTTTCTGCTTCAATTCTAGTAACAACTCCCTAGGTCAACAGCTTGCCCAGTAGTCTTGTCACTGTCACTGTTCCAAGACTGCGACCATCCTAACCACTCACCCTCTAGGGGACCGTCTCCAAATTCATCCATGTGGCTGAACCTCTGGCTCCAGGCTGGTCGTGTCCTGGTGGACCTTCCCTAGTAGTAAGATTAGAGGAAGTGAGTGTGCAATTCCCAGTAGCAACTGACACGAACAGGCCCTCCACCAATAACCTGGGCAGCTTGTGGGACTCTTTCCCTTACTTTCATTCAAGTCTGTACCCAAGCATCCACCCCTTCCCAGTCCATCTGATTTTTGAGTCCTGGGGCCCTTTCCAGCTTTGTGGGCTCAAGTCTTGCTCTTCAGCCATCATGGATTATCAGCAACTGGACTCTTCCCGCCTGGACTTGACAATCTGTCCCCTCCTGGTGTCAGTGGACTCCTTCCCCACCCCGGACTCCTCATTTATCTGTATTAACACCCAGCCTCTGCCCCATTTCTCAAACTCTGGATCTAGATAGCAAAAGCACAGCTGGATAAATTACAAGACATATTTTAACCAAACCAATTCTTGGCCCTTGGCACTCACTTTTATAGCTTCCTATATATTTGTTTTAATGAACTCTCTGGCTTTCTCACAAAAGTAGCTTTTTCAGACCATCTCTGCTCTCTTCTGGTCTCCTTTTTTTCCTCCTCCTCCTCCTCCTCTCCCTCCTCTTCCTCCTCCTCCTCCTCCTCCTTCTCCTCCTTCTACTTTTTCCATTCACCCTCATTCTTACCTAAGGACCCAGGAAGGGCTAAGACTGAGAAAATTGTGGGTGCACAGTGCAAATGTTCCTCCCTATCTTCCAACACCTTTATCTATTTTTATTTCTACAACTCTTCTCTCTTCCTTTGTCGTGGTACCAGAAGGAAAGATTTCCCTATTCTTTCTGGAACTCCATCCATCTGTGCTCTAAATTTCTTTACATCTGAGTCGAGAGATCTCATTCCTATAGCCTATTATTTTTAGTTAGCACTTGGTGTTTCCTTCCCCTTCATCTAAGGTGTAAGTCCCTGCACTAGGCTATAGTGGATATAGGTATAGTGGATATGATGATGAATAAAATATGGCCCCTGTTCACCATCTAGTGGGGGAGGATTGTAACATGCTATTCACCTGGATATGTCATAAATCAGCACGACACAATGACAAATGGTTCTGCAGGCCTTCATGGTAAGCAGCAATTATTCTGATTGGGAATTTTCATTTCCTCTACTACCCCTGAGCCAATTTCCCCATTCCGGCAGCAGAATAAATGGAAAGGGATAAAATGCATGCAAACATGCTCACTTTCTTAATCTCATCCATTCGGAAAATATGTATTGAGTGCCCACTGTGTGCTGGCACTGTGGAGGGTGTTGGAGGAACCTTCATGTGCAAAAACAGATAAGGCCCATGCATTCACAGGGTTTGCTGGTAGCTGAAATGACAGACTTTCATCACCAAATAAGTCTGAGTGTGGTTAACTGCAAAACACGGACAGTGATGGGTTATATGAGAGTGTTTAATAGAAGATGTGGTTTAATCCAGAAAGTAGAGACGTCTTCTCTGGACTTGGGACAATGGAACCATGAACTGAACGATGAGTACTGAAAGGAAGCAAAGATGGGCGGGGAAGCACATTCCCACAGAAGGATTGGCCAGTGCAGAGCCCTACGGGAGAGGGACCCCGAGAAGGACAGGGACTTGGCCAGAGGCCAGCAAGGGGAGCAGGTGCCACAGAAGGCTGGCCGCATGCATGTAAGGTGGAGCCATGCCAGACAGGAGGGTCTAGGGGACCAGCCTAAGAAGCTGTTTATTCTAAGAGCCATGGAGCCATTGAAGATCTTGGGGGCAGGGGATGATGGGGTGGGCATGACTGGATGTTTGAATAAAGGAGTCCTCCAGCTGCAGTGTGAGGACTGGGTGAGGGGATTTGAGTCAACGCTGGTGATGTTGAAAAAGCACTGGGTTTGGAATTAGGAGTCGTAAGTCTTCACTTTCAGTCTAATGAACCCAAAGATCTTGAGCAAACTCCACTTTTTTCCTGAAGCTCTGTTTCCTCTTCAGAACAACAAGACAGCTGGGAGAGAGTGTGTGTGACCAGCTCCTATTCCGTGGGAGGTCGCCGGCTCATTTGGTTAATCCCATATCTTTTTCCTTTCCTAAGCGTCGATGTGGGTGATGGGTGTGGAGCCCACCACATTTCTGTGGCTAGTTTTTTTTTTTTTAGCTCCAAGGGGACATAAATATAGGCACAATCCAAAGGCCCAAGAGTGATAGAGTCACTTAAATTAGAACACTTTATTTTTTCCAACTTGCAAATTGCATTCCTCAAAGACTAACTTAGCATGGCATGACCTACATTATAAGTAATGAGCTCCTGAGCTAGGAATTAATACAGTCTCCATCATGAGGTGATTGGCTTGTTTGAACAAAAGTGTTAGGTGTTCAAAATCCTGGCTCATTCAGACCTACAACTTCCTGTTAGGTACTGGCTAGACTGAGGAATTTTAATTGCTCCATTCCTTCCCTTAGCATGATTGTTTTTTTATTAACACATTAGTCAACTAATAGGTTAAGCTAATAAGTGGCAGGGAGGGGATGCAGGGAGTTTGGCTTTAGAATCTGGATTTTGCAACATCACTCTGCAGTCTCCCTAATCAATGCCAGCTCAGGGGACCTTTTCCTTGATGAAAAAACAAAGACATCTTGCTGGGCACCTGGTACACACCTGTAATCCCAGCTACTCGGGAGACTGAGGCAGAAGGATTGCAAGTTTGAGGCCAGCCTGGACAACTTTGCAAGACCCTGTCTCAAAATAAAAATTAGAAAGGACTGGAGGTAGAATTCCATTGTATGGATGTCCCATAATTTTGTAATCTATTCATCTGTTGATGGACACTTAGGTTGGTTTCATAATTTGGCTATTACATGGGTATGCATGTATTACTGTAGTTCTCTGGTTTCAAGCCCTTTGGAAAGAAACCCAGGAGTGGTACAGCTGGATCATATGGTGGATCCATTCCCAGTTTTCTGAGGAATCTCCACACTGATTTCAATAGCAGCTGAGCTAATTTGCAATCCTACCAACAGTGTAGAAGAGTTCCAATTTCCCCACATCCTTGCCAGCATTTGTTGTTTTTTGACTTCTTGATGATTGCCGTTCTGATTGGGGTTAGATGGAATCTCAGTGTAGTTTTGATTTGCATCTCCCTGATTGCTTATGATGTTGAACATTTTTTTCATGTATTTATTGGCTATTTGTGAAGTGTCTATTCACTTCAATTGCCCATTTCTTGATTGGATTATTTGGTTTTTTTTTGTGTAAAGTCTTTTAAGTTCTTTGTATCTTCTTGATATTAGTCCTCTATCAGAGGGATAGCTGGCAAAGATCTTCTCCCATTCTGTAGGCAATAAAGAAGAACAAAATTATGTCATTTGCAAGCAAATGGAAAGACCTGGAGAACATTGTTAAGTGAGATTAGCCAGTCACAGAAAGTGAAGAGTCATATGTTTTCTCTAATATGTAGAAGCTAGGGAGTAATTGGGATACCAGAGTGACTCCAGATAATGGAGCAGAAAACTCAGTGAAGCCAGGGAGGTGGTCTAAGGGAAGGGGAGGGGGAAGAGTGAGGTTCATTGAAGGAATTACTACCATAGGCTATGTGTACATATGTGACAATACCAATGTCAATCTCAGTACTCTGTATGGGAAAGGGGGAGATGGGGAGGCAGAGGGGGGGCACCAAGTGCTGTGTGCATGTATGTCACTGTCAACATGATTTACATTATAATATGAGACTATAATGCACTAATAAAACCATATAAAGACTGGAGGTATAGCTCAGTGGTAGAATGCCCCAGGGTTTAAGCCATGGTACTGCAGAAAGAAAGAGAAAGAATAAAGAAAAGAAAAGAAAAGGAAAGAAGAAAGAAAGAAAGACAGACAAAGGAAGAAAAAGAAAGAAAGAAAGAAAGAAAGAGAAAGAAAGAGAAGGAAGGAAGGAAGGAAGGAAGGAAGGAAGGAGAAAGAGGGGGGAGGGAGAGGGAGAGAGAGAGAGAGAGAGGGAGAGGGAGAGAGAGAGAGAGAGATCTTCTCCTTTGTCTTCTCTCATAGATCGTACGGCACATGAAGTCTTGGAAGCACAGCACGCTATCCCACACGTGTAAGCTGGGTTTCCGGGATTCCTGTCCTGCTCTGCACAGGACTATGATGATGAGAGATGCTCCTTGATTTTCCTTAGAGAAAATTACCTTCCTTTGGAGATGTTATGGGGCTAATTATGTTCTCCTCAAAGTCCTTTGTTGACATCCTAACCCACAGTACCTCAAAATGTGACTGTATTTGGGGAAAGGACCTTTAAAGAGGTAAATTGAGGTTATCAGGGAGAGCCCCAATCCAATATGGCCACTGTCCTTATGAGAAGAAATTAGGGTACACACAACGCACAGACAGAGGGGTGACCCTATGGTGACACAGCAAGGAGATCACATCTGCAAGCCCGGAGGGAGAGAGGCCTCCGAGAAACCAACCCTACCAACACCTTGATCTTGGACTCTTTGTCTCCAGAACCTTAAGAAAATAAATCCCTTAAGCCACCTGTCTGCGGCGTGTTGTTATGACAGCCCTAGAAAAATGCAGAATCTAATATAACTCTCCCAAATGTATGCAAGATGAGAAAACCTGATTAAGTTTCCTTGCTTCCCTGCTCATGTAGAATAAATCGGATGCTAACAGTGACAGTTTTCTCTATTTTGTGAATGAGGCTGCTTCCAGATTCATAAGCAAATCACATCTCAACATCTCTCAGCTCAACATCTCACAGTGCTCACATTCATTGGCCATGTTGACGAGTCGGAGCTGCCTCTCCCTTCTCATTTCTCTTCCACGGCTATGCACGCTAACACTTTGGAGTTAAATGGCTCAGAGTACATGAAGTATTAATTCAGCAGCTGAGCACCTTTCCTGTTTTATCCATATATCTTTGCAAGCTAAATGGTTTTTGCCATGCTTGGGGCTGTAAACCATTTCTCTAGGAATCTGGTTTTCAAAGGCGTGGGCTTTAAATGGAGGAGACAGAGTACACCCTACCCTCGTAAAAGGATCCCATAAAAAACGTCTGTGGCTGCTCTTACGTGCCAGGCAATAGATCTGCCGGGGCTCTGTGGCCTGTAGGAGAGGGTGGGGCCATGTCTCTTTGAAGAGCCTCAGAGGTTGGCTCCATTGTCCCACCAGACTCACTGGCTTGCGGGTTCATTTCAGTCCCAGAGGGCAGTCATCAGACTGGGCCTCACCCTGGCTGCCACTTCTGGCAAAGGCTTCAGAAGAATGAATTAGAAGTTGTGCGCCCTGGTCCTTTGAAGTCCTGGGATGTGCACAGCCTGCTTATTTCTAGGTTTGGGCAAGCCAGGGCTGATGCACAAGCAAGGGCAGAAAGTGAATTTGCATGCAGCTTTACCTTTGTAACAATTGAAGCAAAAGGCATTCCAGAGTCAAACGTGGCAGTGCTAAAGTCTTAGGCTGGCGGAGGAAAGTGCTCCAAGAGCTGTGTGCATGTATGTCTCTATCACTCTATACTTCAATATGATGCATAATTACAATGCACCAAATTTAAAAAAGCAAAGGTTAGTGTTAGATTGGTGACGAAGAAGAAGAGGAGGACACGGAGGAAGAGAAGGAGGAGGAGGAGAAAGAAGGAGGAGGAAGAGAAGGAGGAGGAGGAGAAGGAGAAGGAGAAGGAGAAGGAAGAGGAGGAGGAAGAGAAGGACGAGGATGAAGAGGAGGAGGAGAAGGAGAAGGAAGAGGAGAAGAGAAGGGGGAGGAGGAGGAAGATAAGGAGGAGAAGGAAGAAGTGGTGGAGGAGGAGGAGGAGGGAGAAGAAGGAGAAAAAGGAAGAAGAAGAAGACAAGGAGGAGGAAGAGAAGGAATTGTTGTTGTTTTAGGCCAGGAAGCTCACCTGGCCCAGGCACTGGGCCCCAGGACCATGCGATAGGTAAAAATCAGCGATGAATTTTGTTATTAGCAAATCGGATAGCTTCTGCCTGGAGCACAGGCACCTCAGAGTTCCCGTTCTAATGTGTCCCTGTTCTCAGGGAGGAGAGGGCTAGTTCTCTGATCTGTTAATTCACATCATTCAACACGTCCCTGTTGAGTGCCCACCTTGTGCCAGGTATTGCAAAAACTGCTGGAGAACAGTGATGACTAGACAGCTTGGTCTCTGCCCTTTCGGCTCAAACAGCATCATAGGGAAGGAAGCAAAGACTGCATTTTTTCCCCACACTCACACTCTATAGTTGCCTCTTTTTCATCCTCTCTCCACTCACTTGTCCCCTGCACACTCCTACCTCCCAGAGGTTTGCACCCCAGGAAGGAGGCTGCAGGAAGAGAATGATGCTTATCCCAGGGCAGGAATCCCCAATAGAGGCATTTTATCATCTAACTAGGAGATAGATATTTTATGATAAATGAGTATCATATGGCCCCTCCGATTCAGGGATCCTGAATCCCTTGCTTGTGATGCTATCTGTACTGTGCACCAGTACTGCTGTAGCCCAGAGGCCACAGTGGGGCTACCCTAGAGCACAGAGTTAGACAGGGCCCCCCAGGCTTGCAAATCAGCCATGCATTTTGTCCTTGTCCACTCAGAAGCTGGGTGGCATTGCATTCCTCTGCCCTGGCTCTTAACTACCTTGTCTACTCAAGCACCTAGCTTAGTTCCTGCTTCCTGCAGAGATTTATGTCCCCACGTACACAGAAATTAAAGTCCTGCTGGCAGTGAGCCCCAGAGAGGCAGTGAGGTTTGCAGAGGATGGCTGACAAATGTAATTGCTGGCAGCTGTTGGTGCCAGGGCTGCCAGCCATAAGATTTAACTCGTAACTCTCCAGGTATTACAGGAATAGAGACCACTCTCAATCCAAGACAAGCATTCGCCCATACTTAAGAACTCTGTCCCAGTTACTATCAAATTTAATGATTTTGCAGCTGGGCATGGTGGCGCACACCTATAATCCCAGTACTTGGGAGGCTGAGACAGGAGGATTGCAGGTTCAAGGTCAGCCTCAGCAACTTAACGAGAGTCTCAGCAACTTAGATAGACCCCATTTCAAAATAAAAAGGGCTGAGGGTGTAGCTCAGAGGGAGAATGTGCCAGTACTCATTCTCCCAGTACACCCTCCTCCCCACACACAAATACAAATTAGCGACTTTCCTTCTGTTGCAGGACTAACCAACCATTGCGCTTGTCAAGACCTGAATGATAGTCAACTTCAATAATAAGTACCGTTTAGCAGCATTGACAGTATTCCTTTGAAATTTTTTGTAAAGCTTTAACAAAACCTCACCAGATCTTACTGAAAGGATTAGCATCCGGGGCTATATTTGGTAATCCAACATCGTATTGAACTTGGAAGAAAAAAAGAGTGTTAGCCTGCCTTGGAAACTAAAGGCAAGGATATACTGTACTTGTGCATCTCAAGAGGCCAAACAAAATGATAAGGGCACAGTGCCAAGACTGAGTAAGGAGTAGGCACCGCCCTTTTTGAACCTGACCTGAGATAGTTGCTCGGTGCTGGGAATTTATTTGCTTAATGAATAAGTGATGGTCCAAGAGAGAAAATTGCTCAGTGCTAAAATGATGAATAAATCAGGATCCCCATCCAGTCTGAAAGTACAAGATCTAGATACTTCATCCTTATTCAATGCAATATTCTCTTGTCTCCCACTGGCTCATCCCAAGAAAATTTAGCTTGTCCAAACTAAATTTGAAATTAACTTCAACTGTCCTTGGTAAACATCTATTAGGGACAGAATATAAGGGGGCAATGCTTATGGCCAGAAAGAAGATTGAAAGGAAACTATTTGAGAATCTAGTAATAATTCAATTAACGCAAGCTCAGAATTCAACTGGGTATAAAAACACCTAGCTGACACGTTCTTGTTAGGGTCAAATGAGATTGTGTATATAATGCATCTTGAGCAGCGCTGTGTATATAATGTTAACAGCTCCTCTCAACCTTCCGGACACTAGCTGACTTTTGACTAAATCAAATGGCTGAATTCCAGCCTACACAATGGCGCACGCCCATAATCCCAGTCCTTGGGAGGCTGAGACAGGAGGATCACAGGCTCACGGCCAGCCTCAGCAACTTAGTGAGGCCCTGTTTCAAAATAAAAAGTAAAACAGGGCTGGGGGTGTAGCTCGGAGGTAGAACGCCCCTGGGCTCAAACTCCAGTATAGCTAGAACGAAAATAAAAGCAAACACAAACAATCGATGGCTGAATTCTTTTACTTTCTTGTATTTCTAGATTTCCTTCCCCCTTTAATGGAGAAAATGTTACTGAATGAGGGATTATTACTTTAGTCTCTTTCTGTAAAGAGACCTTATCTTTGCCAGAACAGAGTTTCCTGGTCTCTTGGGTGAACGTCTATAGAATCTGTCCTAGAAAAAAGCTCCTGACAACTGCTGCTTTCAAGAGCTCCTGCTGTTGCTTCAAAATGTGCCCTGTTTGTCCAGGAAGGAAGCTCGGCTGGGTTCAAGGGCGCAAGGCTACTGTCATTCTCTAACCCTTAACACTCCTGAGGAGTTCGAAATGAGGGACGTGTGACAGGAATAGCCAGGTCCTTTCATCAACTTTTTCCATGTGCTGTATATCTCTTAGTTTCATATCATCTAATCTTTAAATTTTTCTCTGTGTTACCTGTAAGAAATAAAGTCTTGTCTCCTCATAATGGCTTCGAGGTTTTTTTTGTAAAATACTTTGGATCTTATTTTCCTTCTCTCCGTAGAATATACATAAGCCTTCACATTTGTCTATATAACCTTCCCCATCTCTCCACCAGACTCCTATTCATCCTTGAAGATTCTCTTCTGGAAAGCTTTTATGGTACCACAGATCAAAGTTCTCATAGTACTTTTATAGTTCTTTCAAGATCAGTACTTCTCACATTTGATTTTATTTTTATTTAGTTAGTTTTTTGGTACTGGGGATTGAACCCAGGGGCATTCTACTTCCAAGCTCCACCCCCAACCCTATTTTTTATTCTTTATTTTGAAACAGGGTCTCACTAAGTTGCGCAGGGCCTCACTAAGTAGCTGAGGCTGGCCGTGAACCTGCGATCCTCCTGTCTCAGCCTCCCAAGTACTGGGATTACAAGCATGTGCCACCATTCTCGGCTTGATTTTAATTATTATAATTGTGTGTGTGTGTGTGTGTGTGTGTGTGTTATTGGGGATTGAACTCAGGGCTACACCCCCTAGCCCTATTTTTATTTTGCAACAGGTTCTCACTAAGTTGCTGAGAGTCTCACTAAGTTGCTGAAGCTGGTCTGGAACCTATGATCTTCCTGTCTCAGCCTCCTGAGTACTGGGATTACCAATGTGCGCCACCACACTTGGCTTAATTATTATAATTTTTTGTCATCACCCCCACCAGACTGCAAAATCCCAGAGACCAAAAACTGGGCATTGAGGGTCTTAATGACTAGATTAAGGACTGTGGAATAACTTGATAAACAGCAGAAAATATAGTGAAAAAGAATAGAAGGTAATTTATATTACTTTAATATCTGCTATGTGTAAGGGATGGTATTAGATGTATTCCAAGATCTAATTGATGTAAACTGACTTAATCTGTTCTACAGCCATGTAAGGATTAACACATTTACGGATTAGTAAATGGGTTTCAGGACAGAATGACTTGTTTAGAATAATTAAAGATGAGCTTAAATTTGAATCCTATCGGATGCTCCAAAGCCCAGGCTCTTAGCACTACGCCAGGCTGGCTCAGAGAGGAGAAAGGCTATCATTGAGGATACCGGATGGCATCACTAGGCAGTATGGATTTACTGGAGAGGAAAACAGCTAGGAGACTGGTGCAGTAATTCAATTGTGGGGTAATGAGTACCTGAATGAGTAAAAAATAGACAACAATCAATAAATAGTTATTGACAACGAGGAGCCAAATGGGGAAACAATGCAAAGAAAAGCAGGTTCCTAGAGCTCCTAACTACAGCACAGCACCACTTGTCTTGCCTCTGGCTGGTGGTGCTGAAGTCTCAGGTGGCTCCAAGGCTGTGCAGGAGGATTGGTTATGGCCCTGGGGTTGGATCCATGAGGCAGCTGCTCTAAGCCTTGCTGCTGGGGTTGTAGCCCTGCAGCATGTTGAACAACAAGCAAAAAAACAAAGACCCTTCAGAAAAATCATAATGTGGTTTATGCCTGTTGGAGAGTTGATAATAATATGTGGTCATGGTACCCCCCCAAAATATATATATACCTACAGGTGACCTGCAAATGTCATGGGTTAGAGCCAAACCTACTGGTTTCCTTCCCAGCCAGAATCTACCAAGTCCATGAAGGATACTGGCAGTTTCTATAGAAAGTACAAACTCCCCACAAAACACTGAGAGGGGAGAGGTTTGCTGTGGTCTCTGTCTGACAGAATATCAGAGTACATGGTGGTTTTCGACCCTAAGCTATCTACTACTAAAACTGTCTCCAAAATCTGTTTATAATCTGGGCATGGTGGGGAACGCCTGTTATCCCAGTACTTGGGAGGCTGAGACAGGAGGATTGCAGGTTCCCGACCAGCCTCAGAAACTTAGTGAGGCTCTCAGCAATTTAGCAAGATCCTATTTCAAAATAAAAATATAAAATAGGGCTAGAGGGTATAGCTCAGAGGTAGAAGGTCCCTGGGTTCCATCCCCAGTACCACAAATACATAAATTAATGAATTAACTAATTTAAAAATAAAAAGTTAAAAGGGGGTATAGCTTGGAGGTAGCATGCCCCTGGGTTCAATCCCAAGTACCACAAAATATTAAATTAAATCTGTTTATATAGCATGATTTCACACATATGAATTTTTACCACAGCCAATTCAGCCAAATATGCTATTTGGCAAAATGTGTGGTCTGATACTGAATATGGACTTGATCTCCTGGTAAATATGCTTCAAGTCTTGGGTCTTTACATAAATTCTACTATTTTCTGATCTGCCTGTCTTTTTTTTTTAATAGAGTTTGTGTTTCTATTCTATAAGGTCAAAGTAGTTTATTGACCACCAGATGATTGGGAAGAGAGACGGTAGAACAAAGTTAGGACCATTTCTTCTTGTTCTATTTCTTCCCCCCCTCCCTATTTACATTATTGTGATTTGCGGATATATTATCTTTTTTAAAAATCTAACCAAGATGGAAATTATATTTCACTGGCAAGGACAGCAATGAATCTTCTCTTGTAAAGCTGTGCTTTCTTTTTAGGAAGTATAATTCCTTCATAGGCACCTAATTCAATTAAAAAGGAGAGAACTGAACTTTTGGCAGCAAACTCAAGCATTATGAATGAAATTAAAACGCCCAGATCCGTGATCAAGAGCATTCCGTGGATTGATGCTACTCCTTTCAGCTCTTCATGAATTCAGTTATTTTGAGTTTCAGTGACCCATTAAAAAAAAAAAAAAGCACTTATGTGAAGTGCTTTTTGTGTGTATCCCAGACTTAAAAAACGGCATAAATTTCACTGGTATCCAGACACGGTCAACTTTATAGACAACTTCCTTTGCTAGTACAGAATATTTTTTCTTTTATTGGTGGATTGTAGTTATACATCATACTGAGGTATAGAGTGGTAGGAACATACACCCACACAGTTCATGAAGCATTTGCCTCCAGGTCCCACCCCCTCCCTTCCCTATACATGTCTTTGAGATTGGCACTGGTAGCTTAATATATGCACATAGCATTATTTCAACTTTACCTTCTTTATGTCTCTATCCCCCTCTTCCCTCCCCTAAACCCTCTCCATCCCTCCATTGGAGTCTCTGCTTCTCTATCTGAAGTTACCCTTGTCTCTCAATTTCTATCTAGATTCCATAGATGAGAGAAAACATTCCATACATGAGAGAACATAGCTATTTATTTTTGGAGACTGGCTAATCTCACTTAGCATAATAGTCTCATGTTCCATCCATTTTTTTTTCCTGCAAATGACATAATTTTGTTCTTGATGGATGAGTACAATTCCATTGTGTGCATATACCACAGTTTTGTGATCCATTCATGTTGATGGACACCTACCTAGGCTGGTTCCACAATGTGTCTATTGTGAATTTTGCTGCTATAAACATGCATATGCATGTGTCACTATAATATTCTGACTTCAATTCCTTTGGAAAGATGCCCAGGCGCGGTATCGCTGGGTCGTATGGTGGTTCCATTCCCGATCTTCTGAGAAATCTCCACACTGATCTCCACAGTGGCTGGACTAGTGTGCAGTCCCACCAACAATATGTAAGAGCTCCTATTTCCCCACATTGTCACCAGCATTTATTATTGTTTGTGTTCTTGATGATTGCCATTCTAACTGAAGTTAGATGGAATCTCAGCATAGTTTTGAATTGCATGTCCCCGATTGCTAATGATGTTGAACGTTTTTTTCATATGTTTATTGGCTATTTGTAGTTAGCAAAGAATTTAAGGTTTGGGATATTTCAATCACTGATGTTTTGCTCTTATATATTAGTTCCCTCATTTTACATATAATGGACTTACACTCATCATATCTGAAACTTTGGCTTCAAATATGTGCCTGGGTTTGCTTGGACTTACACTCATATGGAAGCCATCACCCCACATTTCACCAAGTATGTGGAAGGGAAATAATTTTTGCAGAATGTAATTCTAGAAGCTGGGTCACCTGCGAAATCACTTTGGAATTTGATATTCTTTTTTTTTAAAAAAAAGAGCCCACAGGGACAAAATATCATATGCACAATGTGGGAATCCAATTCTTTTCCTTCTCCTCTATTATGTAACATTTTTATTCTTTTTTTTTTTTTTTT
>PVJS01047356.1:0-15480 GCA_004027185.1 Glis glis
CCCCGGTACCGAAAAAAAAAAAAAAAAAAGTCATCACCCTCGTGGTACCTCCAATTAGGACATGCTGTAGGGGCAGCCTCAGCACCTACCAGGTAAGTTTCAGGGGCCTGTTGGTGGAGGTCATCATGCGTGGGCTACAGCAGCCCGCCAGATGAGCTTCCTCTCTTCTGGGGTAAGTATAGATGAAAGAATGATATGAATAGCATCCCAGGTTAAATTATATTGTTGAGATACTCAAAGGAAGCCCTGGCAAAACTTAGCAAGTTCCTCCGAGAATGATCCTAATTGCACTTCTATTTTAGTGAGGTCATTCATGGAGAATGGCACGTGAACACGGAGGGTTCCCTGGGCCTCCACTACCTCGAGCAAAGGCATGATGGCGCAGGAGGGAGTGAGATGTGGAGAAAAAGAGGGGGGGTTTCTTGGGGCCTGAGCACGATGGGGCAGCGGAGAGGAGTGGGTCGTGGGGGGGTAAGGGACGGGGCGGTGGGGACCGCGGGAGGCAGGGCTCTGGGGTCCTGAAGGGCAGGGCAGCAGGAGCTGCACCAAGGCCCAGCAGCTGCGAGAGGCGGGGCCGCAGTGGCTGCAGGTCCGGCGCCATGACCATATGTCCAGGTGCCACGGCAGCATAAAGGTGCGTGACGGCGTGACAAGGCAGACATGACGGAAGCGGGAGAGGAGGCGCGACGGAAGTGACGAGTTGGCGCCACGGAAGTGACGAGAGGTGGCGCGACGGAAGTGACGAGAGGCGCGACGGAAGCGGGGAGAGGAGGCGCGACGGAAGTGACGAGTGGCGCGACGGAAGTGACGAGACGTTGCGACGGAGGCGGGGCGGGGGTGGAGGCAGGGCAACTGAACTAGCAAGAAGCCGCGCAACGGGAAGTGGCGGGAGGAGAGGGAGGGACCGGCGGCCGGAGGGCAGGTGCGGCCGACAAAGTTGCCGGTGACCGGGGAGGCGGGTCGGGGGCACGCAGGGTGCCGTGGGAATGGGAGGGGCGGTAAGGTAGGGCGGGGGTTCATTGGCTGGATCGTAAGTATCGGAATCGGAAGAGAATTTTCTTTCTCAGCATCTAGCTTTGAGGAGGAGAAGGTGGGAGGGAGAGCAGTCCTTGCAGAGAGAGGGACGGGAACGGAGAAGAAAGAAGGCCCAGAGACAAATCACTTCTTGCCCCTTACCAGACCAGACCATGAAATTATTGAAGTCTCCTAGGACTTTGGGGTTGAATGTACCATTTTTTGGCCAGTGGCCGCCATCCTCTAATAGATATTGAAGCCAGACTTCGTTACAATAAGAGATAAGACGCTTTGGTTTAAGTACCCCTTTGAGTCCCAAAGTAGAAAGGTGTTTCAAAAGATACGCTAGAGGAGACTCTGGGGAATCTTTGAAATTTGGGAACCCATAGGAGGATAAGACAACTGCCGGAAGACTGAAGCGGCTGTTTCACCCAGCGTCCAAGGTGAAGGCCGCACTCAGTCTGGAACACCCGCCTGGCGGGTGGGTGGGGCCAGGAACAGAAAGGCAGGCATCCCTACGTTCCCGGGAAAGGGTTTCCGAAGCCAGCAATCCCCAAGCCTTTTGCTGGGGAGGGGGATCTCTAGAGCCGGGAATCCTGGGCAGCGGGAGGGGATTGGGGAGGCCTTTCTGGGCGCCTCAGAAAGGCGGAATGGGGCAAGACTTACCAACCAGGTCTAATTAGTGACGGCTGTTGCACACAGAAAGTCCAGAGCAGGGAAGGGCCTTCCCCTGTCGGAGCCTTGGGGAGGGGAAGTGGTATTGGACAGTTGGAGAGCGGCCAGCCTAAAACCTCTCAGGATCAGTTTACAAGAAAGTTCAACACAGGTCTCGGCACCATCGTTTGGATAGTGGGACAACGAGAGCACAGCCAGACAGTAGGAACAGGTTCTTATTTAAAACCTGGAAGGAGGCAACTGACCAGGGGGTAGAGTCCACAAGAGTCAGAAGCCTGCTCCTTTACAGGCTAGGGGCTTTTTATGGGGCATTAGGAGGGAGGGAAACTGTTTCCCAATACACAACTGAAGCAGTTGTGTATTCCTCCTATTGGTGGGCCTGACAGGAGCCAGCACAGGTTAATTTATAGGGCTGGGGGTAGGGGGATGGTTAGAAGTATTTTCCCACCACTCTTGGAATTATTTTGTTCTCAACCTCCTCCGGCCAGGCCTTACAATCTGACCTTACAGTGCCCACAGTTCTTTCTTCATTCTTCCTTGGAGGATTATCTTGTAAAACACTAACCATCCTCCAAGACTTGTCTCATTTTTTAAGAACCCAGGGTAAAACAGTTAGCAACAGGCTTAGCTCTACATACTATTCAGCCTGTAGAAAAGAAAAAAGAAAAAAAAAGAAGAAAACTGTCATTTGCAAGATCATGAATGAGAGTGGAAGGTACTAGTTAAGTGGTTAGGGTTATAGTGGTAATAGTTAAGTGATTAGCAAGGGCTGCTGGGTTGGACAGGAGTTGGGGAGAGGATGGGCAAAGAACACAACATTTCAGTTGTTTAGGAGGAATAAGTTCAAGAGGTCTTGTACAGCACAATGACTGTAGTTAATAACAATGTGTTAGCCGGGCGTGGTGGCGCACGCTTGTAATCCCAGTACTTTGGGAGGCGGAGACCGGAGGATCTGGGTTCGCGGCCAGCCTCAGCTCTCGCGCTCTCTCTCTTTCTCTCTCCATAGTGAGGCCCTCCGCAACTTCGTGAGACCCGGTTTCAAAATAAAGCATAAAAAAATAGGGCCGGGGGCGTAGTGCGGAGGTAGAACGCCCCGGTACCGCAAAAAGAAAAAAAAAAAAACAATGTGTTATTAACTATTAACTACTATGAGAATTGTTAGGAGAGTAGATCTTAATTGTTCTCACCACACCAAAAAAACAGTATAGAGAAGCAATGCATATGCTGATTGGCTCAATTTAACCATTCTACAATATACACATATTTCAAAACATCATGTTGTATACCATAAATACATGTAATCTTTATCTTTCGTGTGCATGTGTGTGTGTGGTGATGGAACCCAGGGGTGCTCTTCCTCTGAGCTACGCCCTCAGCCCTATTTTATTTGTTATTTTGAAACAGGGTCTTGATAAGTTAGTGCTCATTGGCCTTGAGCCTGCGACCCTCCTGTTTCAGCCTCCCAAGTCCTGGGATTACAAACATGCACCACAATACCCAACCAATCTTTGTATTTTAATTAAAAATAAATTTAGAAGAGAAAGTTCCAGAAAGCGGACCCTCAGTATGAGGTGAGATTCTGGGATTGGGTCACTTATTAGTCAGACATTGCTAAGGACCCCATTACTAGTGGTAAGTAGCAAGAGATAATTATGAAGAACATGACATTACCTGACTTTTGTTCATGGCATAGAAGTCTCGAAGAGGAAAAAAAAATAAGTCGATGGGCTCAGGTTAAGCAGACAGCCCAAGACTCGCTGTGGAAATGAGAAAGCTTCCAGGCTAGAGTTCAAATGAATTCTTGCCCTTTGTAGCCACAGGGCAGAACCTGCTGAAAAGCAAGCCCAGGATTCAATTGCAAGGCTAGCAGAGATCAAAGAATACTGAATGACAGCCTGCACAGATCTCTTACATCAAGGACCTCATGGGGTTATAGTGGGATTCAGAGACCTATGGTGGGATATTTGGGTGTGTGAGCCTGACAACCTTCAACCACCAGGTACCTGTAATTCTCCAGATGACAAGAGCAGCTCCCCCCCCTTGCTAAAGGAGAACTGCCTGCATTCAGCTGGACACCCTGCAAGGACTGTACCTGAGCATTACAAAATATGCTGGTCCTCCTCAAGATCTGATTCTACATGTTCTAACTACCTCCAAGTCAATGATGACAGACATGCCACAGCACAACTCAACTGGGAAACCTCTCATCTGGATTAAGAAAATGTCACACACACACACACACACACCTACACCTATGGAATTGGGCTCTCTGGTATCAACGGGGGTGGCAGATTTCCAGAATAATGGAGGCCTGATGGTGGCACCTAATATTAAGAGTCTAGGTGAACAAGCCGGTAGTGGTGGCACATGCCTGTAACCCCAGTACTTGGGAGGCTGAGACAGGAAGATCATAGGTTTGAGCAACTTATTGAGACCCTCAGCAACTTAGCGAGACCCTGGTTCAAAATGAAAAATAAAAATGGCTTGGAGGTAGAATGCCCCAGGGCTCAATAGTACCAAAAAAAAAAAAAAGTCAAGGTGAACATAATTACTATAATACAGACCAAGGCTGGAGTGATAGTCAAGGTTCCTTGACCTACCAGAATCTTCTCCAACACCTAAGAGACCATTGTGTTACCAGGAGCAATACAGATGGGTAGCAGGTTAGAATGGTACTTGCTTTATGTAAACACAAAAATTGAAAGTTAGGAAGCAAAGGGCTGACATCAATCACTGTTCCTGATGCCAGGTAATGTGAGAAGCCATCCCAGTCCCCAAGTTAGAGTGGGAGCCAAGGGACATGTGGACTCCTAGCCCACGTCCATCTCACAGTGGACAATGCAGAACATAAACCTACCAGTGGTTGTCAAGCCCCCACAGCATGCTGGGGATGCCATTTAAACACCGGGAAACCCTTCAGATTTGTTCTTTGACCTCTTGAGTAAGAGCCACTATGGCCGGGCATGGTGGCGCACGCTTGTAATCCCAGTACTTTGGGAGGCGGAGACCGGAGGATCCGGGTTCGCGGCCAACCTCAGCGCGCATGATCTACATATCTCTCTCCTCCCCCTCTCTCTCTCTCTCTCTCTCTCTCTCTCTCTCTCTCTCTCTTTCTCTCTCCCTCTCTACCTAGTGAGGCCCTCCGCAACTTTGTGAGACCCGGTTTCAAAAATGAAGCATAAAAAAATAGGGCCAGGGGTGTAGCGCGGAGGTAGAACACCCCTGCGTTCAATCCCCGGTACCGCAAAAAAAAAAAAAAAGAAAAGAGCCACTATGGTAGAAACGGCCAAGTGCAAGGCTCTAAAGTCACCTGCCTCCTCTTCTAGTCATGATGTACACCAGGAGAAGAAGTGTGGTCCCTCTTATCCACAGTTTTGTGGTCAGTCGTCATTGGAAAATATTAAATGGGAAATTTAAGAAATATACAATATATGAATTTTTGTTTCCCAAAATGTATTGGAATACATTGAAAATATATCTCCAGAGCAGTGTATCTCAGGAGCACCCTAAACAACATCAACTCACATCATAGGCCCACACAGAAGAGTATCACAAGAGAAATACCACCGAGAAAGGAGGATGAAGAGAGTGAAAGCCAGCATCCAGGGGCTGATTCCAACACGGTGGGGAAACTCAATATCCTAAATAAGATGGAAGGAAAATCTCTCAAAATAAAAGACAATGGAGCCAGGCATGGTGGCACACGCTTGTAATCCCAGTACTTGGGAATCGCAGGTTCACGGCCAGTCTCAACTTAGTGAGGCCTCCACAACTTAGTGAGACCCTGTTTCAAAATAAAGGATAAAAAATAGGGCTGGGGGTGTAGCTCGGAGGTAGAATGCTCCTGGGTTGAATCCCCAGTACCGCAAAAAAATTTTAAAAAAATAAAGGACAATGAACCCATGTAGGTATAACTGGTAACTACCTCCTCTTACCATTCTAGCTACAATGTGTGTGTGTGGGGGGGTACTGAGGATTGAACCCAGGGGCATTCTACCTCCGAGCTATACCCCCAGACCTTTTTATTTTTGAAATAGGGTCTCACTAGGTTTCTGAGAGTCTTGCTAAGTTGCTGAGGCTGGTCTAGAACCTGTGATCCTCCTGTCTCAGCCTCCCAAGTACTGAGATTACAGGGGTGTGCCACCATGCCCAGCCTAGCTGCAATTTTAATAAAAACTTGTCATCAAAAAGAAACAGCTGACATTACAATGGATTATGGATATGTCAATCAAGTTCCTCTCTCTTGATTCCTCTTTTTCTCCAAAGTTGCTGATTAGCATCAACTTCTAAGTTTCAAATAAGCATTTTACATACAATTTTTTCATTAGATATGCTTTCTCTCTCTCTTCCTACCCTCTTTAAAATGTACTTTTAATGAAAAATATTCACATCATTAGCAATCAAGGAAATGTAAATCCAAACTATCCTGAGATTCCATCTAACTCCATTAGAATGGGAATCATCAAGAGTACAAACAATAATAAATGCTGGCGAGGATGTAGGGAAATAGGAACTCTTTTTTTTTTTTTTTTTTTTTTTTTGCGGTACCGGGGATTGAACGCAGGGGCGTTCTACCTCCGCGCTACGCCCCTGGCCCTATTTTTTATACTTTATTTTGAAATCGGGTCTCACGAAGTTGCGGAGGGCCTCACTAAGGAGAGAGAGAGAGAGACAGGGAGAGAGAGAGTGAGAGAGCTGAGGCTGGCCGCGAACCCAGATCCTCCGGTCTCCGCCTCCCAAAGTACTGTGATTACAAGCGTGCGCCACCACGCCCGGCTGGAACTCTTATACACTGTTGGTGGGATTGTAAATTAGTGCAACCACTTTGGAGATCAGTGTGGACATTCCTCAAAAGACTAGGAATGCAACCATCTCCTCTATAGTATTCCTAAAGAATTAAAGGCCGAATACTATAGAGATACATGCATGTATACATGCATATAAACCCATGTTTATAGCAGAACAATCCACAATGGCCAAATTATGGAACCAACCTAGGTGTCCATCAACAGATGAATGGATAAAGAAAATGTGGTATATACACACAGTGGAATTTTACTCAAAGAAGAACAATATTATTATCATCATTATTATTTGTGGTACTGGGGATTGATCCCAGGGGCATTCTACCTTCAAGCTACACCCTCCACCCTATTTTTTTTTATTTTGAAACAGGGTCTTGCTAGGTTCATGAGAGTCTCACTACTTGCTGAGACTGTCCTTGAACCTGCAATCCTCCTACCTCAGCCTCCCAAGTACTGGGATTACAAGTGTGCGCCACCACGCCCAGCTATAAGAACAAAATTATGTCATTTGCAGGAAAATGGATGGAACTAGAGAATATTATGCTAAGTGAGATCAGCTAAAGAGAAAATAAACAAAAGGGACTTCAGAGAAATGAGGAGAGAGACCAGTAGAATAGTGGAAGGGAACTGGGGGAGAGAGTTGTGGAGGGGAAAAAGGATTGAGGAAGGGACCGTTCAAATAATGCTATGTCTGTATATGAAGGTATCACTGCTAATCTCACTAATACATACAGGGAGGGGTAGGTAGTGAAGTGGGATCCAGAGGGAATCTCACCAAGCCCTGTGCGCAGGTACGTCTGTATTACTTTGAACCTCACTATGATGAATAACAATGCACCGATAAAAGTATTTTTAAACGTACTTTTTAAAATGCCCCCTTCTAAGACCAGTAGAACAGAGGAAGGGAACCAGGAAGAGGGAGAAGGGGAAGTACTGGGAAATGATCTTGACCAAATTATGTTATGCATTTACAAATATGGAATAGTGAATCCCACTATTATGTATAATTATAATGCACCAATAAAAATATTAAGATTGCCGGGCGTGGTGGTGCACGCTTGTAATCCCAGTACTTGGGAGGCGGAGACCGGAGGATCCGGGTTCGCGGCCAGCCTCAGCTGCTTAGTGAGGCCCTCCGCAACTTCGTGAGACCCGGTTTCAAAATAAAGTATAAAACAGGGCCGGGGGTGTAGCTCGGAGGTAGAACACCCCTGGGTTCAATTCCCGGTACTGCAAAAAAAAAAAATATTAACATTGTCCTCCTTCTAAACTATCTTTTTGTAGTAGGATGGACCGCTAGATGCCAGTGCACACACATTCCCTCCAGTAACCACGTTCACACTGCCAGCTTCCTCCTACAACCCGCCCTTCATTCACTCAACAAACATATTTATAGAATTTTCTTCAATTTGGGTTTTTCTGATGTCTTCTGGTTAGATTCAGATCACATGGGGTGGGGGCTGGAATGCCACACAGGCGATTTTCAGCCCTCCTCAGAGGATCAGTCCAGAGGTATGCCACGCCTTACTGGTGATGTTAATTTTGATCATTTTTGAAAGGTATTGTGTCCAGTTTATCTGCTGTATCATGAAAGTCTACATATCTTATTCATCATCAAAGAAATTCTTTAAACATACTACGCAATACCTCCAGAGTGCAATTTTCTAAATAATTCAGATTCTTTTTTAACCTTTAGTCCTTTGGTTTAAATCAGGATCACATGAATTTGTTGCTATGCTTCTTAAAAAAATTTTTTTTTTGGTACTGGGGATTGAACCCAGGGACATTCTACCTCCGAGCTACACCCCCAGCCCTATTTTTTATTCTTTATTTTGAAACAGGGTCTCACTTAGTTGCAGAGGGCCTAAGTAGCTGAGGCTGGCCGCAAACCTGTAATCCTGTCTCAGCCTCCCAAGTACTGGAATGATAAGCGTGTGCCACCACGCCCTATAATGATAACTGGGGTGGAGAGGGGCTCTATAATGACAACTGGGGTGGAGAGGGGCCCTATAATGACAACTGGGGTGGAGAGGGGCTTAAATCCAGCTGAAATTTATCTATAAAATATTTAAGAGCCGGGCATACGGGCACTCTGAGGCTGGCCTCAAACCTGCGATCCTCCTGTTTCAGCCTCCCAAGTACTGAGATTACAGGTGTGTATCACCATGCCTGGCTAAATGTCATCATTGGGTGTTCTACTTCTGAGCTACACCCCCAGCTCCTTTTTATTTATTTATTTATTTGCAGTGCTGGGGATTGAACCCAGGGCCATTTTACCTCTGAGCTACACTCTCAGCCCTATTTTATTTTTTTATTTGGAAATAAATTGCTGCAAGGCTCACTAAGTTGCCAAGGCTGGCTTTGAACTTGTGATTCTCCTGTCTCAGCCTCCAGAGTATTGGGACTACAGGCATGTGCCACCACACCCAGCTAGTATCTATTTCTCCAACTTAGATCTCTCCCGAGACACCACAGTCCCGAGCCTGCTACTCAGCCTCAACTTTTAAGGCTCAGAAACCTGGCTGATCGGCACATTACGAGTGGATTCTTCTCTCAGGAAAAACAAAGTTCTACTTGTCACACAGTCAAGACTCCAAAGACGTGAGGATCTCTCTTCGTGCACGTGTAATTGGTGCTATCATTTGCATGTTCACCCAAACTGGCATGTTTAAATAAAATACCAGTTTTATATGTGTGAGTAATTTATTTTATTATTTTTTTATTTTATTTTATTTATTTTATTTATTTTTTTTTTTTTGCGGTACCGGGGATTGAACGCGGGGGCGTTCTACCTCCGCGCTACACCCCCGGCCCTATTTTCTTATGCTTTATTTTTGAAACCAGGTCTCACGAAGTTGCGGAGGGCCTCACTAGGTAGAGAGAGAGAGAGAGAGAGAGACGGGGGGGGGGGAGAGAGTGTGCGCGCGCGTGCGCGCTGAGGTTGGCCGCGAACCCGGATCCTCCGGTCTCTGCCTCCCAAAGTACTGGGATTACAAGCGTGCGCCACCACACCCGGCTGTGAGTAATTTTTAAAACAAAATTACAACCCATTCTGCAAGGGGGAAGACCAAAGGAGAAATGACTCCTCCTGCCTGTGACAAAGATCCCCTCATTGGTCGGGTGCGCTGATGTACACCCGTAATCCCAGCACCTCGGGAAGCTGAGGCAGGAGCATCTCTTGAGTCTCGAGTTTGAGGCCAGCCTGGGCAACAGAGCAAGACCCCATCTCCCCAAACAAAAGATTCTCTCAGCGACCAAACTCTTCTCAGGCTGTTCTGAACTCTTAACTAGGCCCTGACTGGGGCTCTGCATTCGGTCTTTGCAGCATCCACTTTTACCAAGAACCTTGTTATGCAGTTTAACCAGAACCCCTATCCTCAATATTTGATCACCCTCAATATCTAAGCGGGGTCCTCATCCTCCACCAACCCCCAGGTGAGGTCTCATTACCCTGCCCTGTTTTCAGCAGTTAGTCCTGTGAGGTCAATTAGCCAGAACCTTCCTTTACTCCTAGTAATTTTCCACCTGCTGACCTCCACCCAGCTTCCTGGGATTTAGATTCCTTGTACTCAGAGTTCAGTCCTGACTCTTTCCCCCACTGCAAGGTAGTCTCTACACCTATCACAGTAGGCCCCCTGTGAATAAATTCTTCCTTGCTTACTTACTTCCTTACTTTAACAAGTGTTGTGAATTTTTGTTTGTTTTTTGGTACTGAGGATTGAGCCAGGGGCATTCTACTTTTGAGGTATGCTCCCCAACCCTATTTTATTTTTTATTTGAAAACTGCCAGCCAGGTGTGGTGGCGCACACTTGTAATCCCAGTACTTGGAAGGCTGAGACAGGAGGATCGCAGGTTTGCAGCCAGCCTCAGCAACCTGTGAGGCCCTCTGCAACTTAGTGAGACCCTGTTTCAAAATAAAAAATAAAATAGAACTGGGGGTGTAGCTCAGAGGTAGAATTCCCCTGGGTTCAATCCCCAGTACTGCAAAAGAAAAGAAAAAGGAAAGGAAAGGAAAGGAAAGGAAGGAAAGGAAAGGAAAGGAAAGGAAAGGAAAGGAAAGGAAAGGAAAGAAGGAAAGGAAAGGAAAGAAAGGAAAGGAAAGGGAAAAAAGAAAAGAAAAGGAAAGGAAAAGAAAAGAAAAGAAGAAAAGGAGAAGAGAAGAGAAGAGAAGAGAAGAGAAGAGAAGAGAAGAGAAGACAGGGTCTTACTAAATTGCTGAAGCTGGCTTTGAAACTGCAATCCTCCTGTCTCAGCCTCCCAAGTACTAGGTCTACAGTCATGCGCTAACACGCCCTGCTGAATTTTTTTTTACAAGACAAAAATTTAATGAAAATTGTCCGTGAGTATGTATAATCCACGGAGCTAAACAGTTACATAAGACTATCATACAAATTTAGAAGAGATGCTAAAGTAAATGTTACATATTATCATCATCTGATTCATCTTCTTTCTTCAAAGGTTCCTTAGCATATTTCTCTTCTTCTTCCCTTATATCTTTTGGAACAATTTCATGTCTTCCTTTAGTTAATTCACCAACCCAGCTGAGATGAACACATTTTTTTAAATACCAAATGGTAGTTAGATACAACAATGGAACAACAAGATTCCATTATTCAGTCCTATTTGGGGACAAAGATTGTATAAAATTGCACGCCCTCAATGTAAAGTGTTTTTGAGCAGGGCATGGTGGCTCATGCTTGTAATCCCAGTACTTGGGAGGCTGAGACAGGAGGATGGCAGGTTTGCTGCCAGCCTCAGCTACTTGTGAGGCCCTCTGCAACTTAGTGAGACCCTGTTTGAGAATAAAGAATAAAAAATCGGGCTGGGGGCATAGTTCAGAGGTAGAATGCCCCTGGGTTCAATCCCCAGTACCGCAAATAAAAAGAAAGTGTTTTTGAACTTCATCCCAAAGGGAAGAATAAAGGTAAAAGTATTAACCTTCTTCGTGCATCTTATGTCTCTTAATGCAAGTCTCAACCCTGGTCTCCCATAAAACCCTTCTCACTTGAGAAATTGCGTCGGTTTAATGAGCATTTCCTGCAGAGATGGGAGGAAGAATTATCTCATATATCAGAAAGGGGAACTTCCCTTGAAAGTCACTTTCCCCCCAACAGTCCTCTTTTCTCTGCAACTAAATTCTTTCTCTCCCCCCCCCCGCCTTATAACATACACCCCACAGGCCTCTCTTCTCCCTTCCCCTTGCAAATTTTTTTCTTTTTTTTTTTTTTGTGGTACTGGGGATTGAACCAGGGGCATTCTACCTCTGAGCTACACCCCCAGCCCTATTTTTTATTCTTTATTTGGAAACAGGATTTCACTAAGTTGCGGAGGGCCTCACTAAGTAGCTGAGGCTGACCGCGAACCTGGATCCTCCTGTCTCAGCCTCCCAAGTACTGGGATTACAAGCGTGCGCCACCACACCCAGCCCCTTGCAAACTTTTACTAGAAAACTTAACAGGTGCAAAACTTTGTTGATGGAATTGGGCTTTGTCCTACTTTACTTGCATCCCTTACTCTGCCTCTGAATGTCCCTCCCACAAAGCTTCCTGCTTTGAGCTGGATCTACTGCTGTGGATATTACAGGTGCAGAAAGGGGGGTGATCCCTTTCCTGCCCATCACACAGGGTAATAGCCAATAGCCCTATGACGAAAGAGAGGTTAACAGGAAAAGCATAACAGACTTATTTGATCATACTTTTTCACAGCCCGGGAGCTTTCAGGTTGCAGACCCAAAGACCCAGGGGAAGCTATCTGATTTTATGCTTAGTTTGGACAAAGCAGGGACAGAGGTGTCGAAATGTGAGAGGACCAAAGGGCGTGAGCTAATGGAAAGACACTGAGTTAGGAAACCCAAAGCCCTGTCTGTGAAGACTTTTCTTAGTCTCTAAGCTGTAGATTTCTTCATCCCGGGTATGTGCCAAGATCCTTCTGAAGCAATGGTCTTGATTTCTTTCTGACCAACTCTTACAGAGTAACATCTTTAGGTCTTCTGGCTGGTTTGGGGGAAAGGGGTTCTGATTTCTATGATCTGCCCTGGGGAAAAGGAACTCTAGTTTCTGTGGTTTGCATCAGGGGAGAAGAAGGGGCAAGAGACAGGGGAACAGGAAAAGATCAGAGGGAAATTTTGTTGCTGCTTCTTTTCTTTTGAAACAGGGTCTCACTAAGTAACTGAAGGTCTCCCTAAATTGCTGAGGCTGGCCTAGAACCTGCGATCCTCCTGTCTCAGCCTCCCAACTATTGGCATTACAGGCATAAGCCACCACACCTGGCTGAAACTTTGCTTCTGAGTCCTTCATTTTGGGATATCATTTTCTAAGCCCCAACAATATTAATCTCTCTCCCCCACCCCACCCCCTCATCTCTTGAACTCAGCTCTCCCTGGGTACAGGCCAGAGGACACAACCACAAGCAGCTGCCTCCATTGCTCGAATTGCAATGTCCCCTGGCGTCTTCTTCCCCACTGTCCCACTTCTGTGGGAGTCTGGGCCACACTCCCCCCCCCCCAGGTGCATAGGTTAGTTTAAGAGCAGCCAGGCTCTGGCCCTATAGTACCTCTGTTTGAATCCTACTCTCACCAATACTATCTGCCTGCTCTTGGGTGAGTTTCCTGGCTTCTCTACACCCCCATTTCCTACCCTGCAACCTTGGAAAAGAATAGTCTCTTCCTCCCAAGGTTATCCTGAAGGCTAAACTCCATGAAACAAAAAGAGCAATTATGAGGCATGCTAGTTTATAGCCAACCTGTGGTGAGTATAAGTTATTACTTTCTCTCTTTGACCAAATTCTGCTTCCTCGGAATATTTTATTCTCAAAACCAAAGAAGGAAGGAAGGAAGGAAGGAAGGAAGGAAGGAAGGAAGGAGAGAGACATGGCTGAGGGCAGAAGAAATACTCAGAGACTTTTTTTGTGTGGTACTGCAGATTGAACTCAGGAGCATTCTAATTCCCTTTTTTTTTTTTTTTTTTTGTGGTACTGGGGATTGAACCCAGGGGCATTTTACCTCCGAGCTACACCCCTGGTCCTATTTTTTATACTTTATTTTGAAACTGGGTCTCACGAAGTTGCAGAGGGCCTCACTAAGTAGCTGAGGCTAGCCGCGAACCCTGATCCTCCGGTCTCAGCCTCCCAAGTACTGGGATTACAAGCATGCACCACCACACCCGGCCTAGGAGCATTCTAATTCCGAGGTACACTCCAGCCCTACTTTTTTATGTATATATGTATGTATGTATGTATGTATCTATCTATCTATCTATCTATTTATTTATTGCGGTACTGGGGATTGAACCCAGGGGCATTCTACCTCCGAGCTACACCCCCAGCCCTATTTTTTATATTGAAACAGGGTCTCCCTAAGTTGCGGAGGGCCTCACTAAGTAGCTGAGGCTGGTCGTGAACCCGGGTCCTCCTGTCTCAGCCTCCCAAGTACTGGGATTACAAGTGTGCACCACCGCTACTCAGTGACTCTTACAAAGCAATGTAATGATCTCTTATGAATTGTAAGCTAAATGCCATTTCATATTTAATGTATCTGCATTTAAAATCAATTGAATGTCAGTTTACTTCATAGCATTTATTCTCTTTCTTGACAGTACATAAAACAACAGCGCCTCTTACGATCAATGGCATTTTAGAAAAAAACATGGACAATTAAATGGCCATTTATTTTACAGCAATGAACAGATACCTGTTTGTCAAAAAGCAAATAAGTTTTATGTGCAGCCAATAAAGTTAATATGTTCCCATAAAACTAGAGGTCAGCAGTTCCACTAATATTGATTGCCACTGCCTGGCTCCGACTCTACTTCCCCTTTCTCAAGAGGCAGACAGGTAACAAGGTCCCTCAGGTAGGTTCAGAGCCGCCTCCATGAATTAGACTGAACAATTTCAAATGACAACAAATTTGTGTCACATAAGCCAATGGGCTAAAAGTGCACAAACAAATGTGATACAGGCAGGTCATTAGAGCCAACAAGGAGGACTGCACTGTGCTCCTGGTAACCAGCTGTTTGAAGTGTACTTTCAGGGAAGCCCCATATCAGAGGCTGAGTTGGGGGGGGATTTGTCCTGGTCCACCAGGGGTCTCCTCCCCCTGGTGGAGAAATCAGCGTGGCACAGAGGAGGCACACACAGAATAGGTGGAAAGTAATGTCTGAGGTAGAGGTACATGTAGATCTGTACAAAGTTAGGGTGATAGGGTGCAATCAGAGCATTAGATCTGTACAAAGTTAGGGTGACAGGGTGCAATCAGAGCATTGTGGACTCCAGGCATGATGATCCACACCTGTAATCCCAGTATTTGGGAGGCTGGGACAGGAGAATCGCAGGTTCAAGGCTGGCCTCAGCAATTTAGGGAGAATCTCAGCAATTTAGCGAGACCCTGTTTCAAAATAAAAGTAAAAATAGGGCTTGGGGTGTAGCTCAGAAGTACAGTGCCCCTGGGTTCAACCCCCAGTACCAAACAAACAAAAAATGCATTATGGACATGGACACAGCAGATGTGGGTTCACATACTGGCCAAGCTGCCCGCCCACTAGTTGGCGAACTGCATTTATTTTGAGCATCAGTTTCCTTCTTTGTAAAATGACTATAAAGTATCACTTTTTTTGCAGTATGAGGAGTTGAAATCATATTTTCAGAATACGTAACAGAAAGCCGACACGCAATTTAATAAATAGTAATAAAATGGGCAAGGGGAGCAACAAGCAAGGCTGTTTGGGCAAGTAACACGGAGTCTCATAAAAACGGATTGTAGGGAAGAGCGCGGTCAAAAACTAGTTCAGCTGCTTTTTCAGTATAGACGGGAGGAATGAGGCTGGAAAGGGGAGCCAAAGGGGACCCTGTGGGTGCAGGTGTGGCAGCCAGATGCCCTCTCCCCCTCCCACCCCCAGCTGCCTCCCGCAGAGCCTCCAGGTGGGCGGAGCCCTCGGATGCCCCGCCCCCGCTCGCCCGCCCCGCTCCTCCGGCCCCGCCCCGCTGGCCCCG
>PVJS01047357.1:0-15476 GCA_004027185.1 Glis glis
CACACACACACACACACACACCATACACAGTAAAAAGGTCTGATAATTAAATGAAGGAAATTTACAAATAGCCAATTAATATTAATTCATACTGGAAAATGAATTTTTGTTGATCTTTTATATAAAGATCTAGAGTTAGATTGTTCATAGTTCCTTTTCTTAGGGGATAAACATTGTCATTGGCCCACTGAGTTTTACCCAAAGTTGTAAGGAGGTTTTAGTGACTTCAATATATAGACATAGATTATTAGAACTTTGAAATTTAGGAAGCATAGAATTTCTATAATTTTTTCTAGATAAATGCTAAATAGGTATGTATGTATTAATGTGTAAATACACAAAGTAGTTTATTTGTTGAGAGGGATAAATGATGCTGATACTTTAAAATATCTTCCTGTGACTATGCTTACACAGGAATAAATGTGCAGTTTAGAAATTATTAACTTGAACGATCTGACTTTCCAAATTGTTAATTTATCCCTCCACTTAATTTTATTTAACTCTCTTTAAACCCAAGGTCATACAATACTAATAAGCTACATTACAAACCAAGTCAAATTTAATTCTAATAATTCTACCAAATTTATTTTTATTATTTTTTATAGTCATTCTTTTTAGCCAGTTAGAAATTTTGCACAATGACTGAAAGAAGAAAGTCATAGATTTGTTTGATTTTGACCAAAGAAAAATGTAAAATTAGAAGAATAGACATATGACATGTATTTATTCCAGGAATACATCTCTTTGTAATACAAAGCTTTCAAAACTAGTTAATTAATTATTAATTTATTAATTATTAATTAATTTTTGTGGTACTGGGGATTGAATCCAGAGTCATTCTACCTCCTAGCTATATCCCAGCCCTTTTAATTTTTTTGTTTTGAAACGGTCTCACTAAGTTGTCGAGGCTGGCATTGAACTTGCGATCCTCCTGTCTCAGTTTCCCAAGTACTGGAATTACAGGTGTGCACCGCCATGCCTGGCTAACAGTTATTTTGAATACAACAATTATTTTTAACTCTTGCAAATGACTAGTTAATTTCATTTTCAAATAGTATACGATTTATTTTGTAATATTTGAAAACTTATAGTTAAAAAAAGAATGCCTTAACTGTGCCTTATTTGTAATTTAGAGCTATATTAACATATGTGTATTGAATTCCATTCTTTCCGTTGGAGAACATAGTAGTAAATAAAAATATAACTTCCGATGTATGATCACCAGCTACAAACTTAGTACCGGTGAGGTCTGCATTGTTAGACTCGTGGCGGTTACCACTGCCTGCCAGCAGAGGGCGCTTTGAGGTTTATATGTAAAATCTGAAGGTAGCTGGAAAGTTCCTGGATGTTTTTCTCTAAGCCCTTTTCAACTCCATCACTCACCACTGTCAGCATTTCTCCCCTAGAGATCTGAGTGGGGCCCAGGAATAAAAGCATGTGGCTTTAAAACGGCCTAATTTAGCCGTGCGTGGTGGCGCATGTTTGTAATCCTAGTATTTGGGAGGCTGAGACCAGAGGATCGCAGGTTCACGGCCAGCCTCAACTATTTAGTGAGGCCCTCTGCAACTTAGTGAGACCCTGTTTCAAAATGAAGAATAAAAAATAGGGCTGGGGTTGTAGCTTGGAGGTAGAATGCTCCTGGTATCACAAAACCAAAAACAAACAAACAAAAGGCCTAATTTAGAGAATAGAGAAAAGATAAAGGAAAAGATAAAGCTGGAGAGGAGAACTAATGGGCACCAAGGAAGCCTTCTGGGTGAGCAAGGGCAGTTTTCTAAACTTTTTGGCTGGTTCATGTCTAAAACTCACACATATATGCACAGTTATGCATCATACACACATCTGTAACAAAAGTCTCAAACAATATTTATCATCTTATGTGTGTGTGGGGGGGATGCTGGGGATTAAACCCAGGTGTGTTCTACTTCTGAGTTAAACCCCCAGCCCTATTTATAATTTTTATTTTGAAACAGGATTTCACTAATTGACTGGTGTACTGGTCTCGAACCTGCAATCCTACTGTCTCAGCCTCCCAAGTACTGGAATTATAGGCGTGTGCCATTACATGGGACAATATTTACCCCTATAATGTATGATAGAGGTATATATTATTTTATTTTATTTTATTTTTGCGGTACCGGGGATTGAACGCAGGGGCGTTCTACCTCCGCGCTATGCCCCCGGCCCTATTTTTTATGCTTTATTTTGAAACCGGGTCTCACAAAGTTGTGGAGGGCCTCACTAAGGAAAGAGAGAGAGGGAGAGAGAGAGAGAACTGAGGCTGGCCGTGAACCCGGATCCTCCGGTCTCCGCCTCCCAAAGTACTGGGATTACAAGCATGCGCCACCACGCCCGGCTCGTATATATTATTTTAAAATACTTAAAGTGTAAAAATAAATTTAAATGATAAAAACTAAAATTAAAATATTTTAATGTTTATGTGTGCTTGCCTGATCACAAGTTCCCTTTGGGACTGGGATTATATAAAAATAATCTATACACACATACAGTAAATTGTTGAGTTTGTTTAGTTTTTACCATTTTTTGGGGGGAGTACTGAGGATTGAACCCAGGGGCATTCTATCTGAGCTATACCCCCAGCCCTATTTTTTATTTTGAAACAGGAGAAGGTCTCGCTAAATTGCTGAAGCTGGCTTCTAACCTGCGACCCTCTTGTTTTAGCTTCTAAAATACTGGGATTATAGGTGTGTGCCACCATGCCTGGCTTCTCTTACTTTTTAAAAGCTGTATGCACATTCATACACACACACAATTTATATTTAAACATACATCATATATGTATATCTATATGTATGTATTCTCATATACATATATATGTACTTGTTTATAGATGCATGTATATAATATTTTTGCTTTTGAAGTTTCAAAAAGTGAAGTCTTATAATCTTCTGTGGTTTTTTGCCCCTCTACATCATAGCTGAGATTAATCCATGTTGTTGCATGTAGCTATGGTTCATTGTTTTACTGCTATAAATATCTATTCCTTTGTCCATAAACATTTAGGGTATTTCCAGTTTTTTGCTGTTAAGATCAGTGCTTATATGTGTCTCTTAATATCCATATACAGGATATCTACTTGGTTATATAGCTAGGAGAGGGATTTCTGTATACATTGAGTATACCAATGCTTATCTTTACAAGATAAGGCCCAATTATTTTACAAAGAGACTCTTCCAATTTATCTCCACACTAGCAATATATAAGAGGTCCCTATTGGTTCACATCCTTCTCTCAATTTCTCAGTTCTCCACTTGACTTTCCAAGTAGGTTACTTGCATTCATATCATTCATATCACTTGCCTCAGGGTTTGCTACTGGGGGCACTTTTTGTTCAGAGATTAGAGTCAGAATTCCTTCTCCTCCTCCTCCTCCTCCTCCTCCTCCTCCTCCTCCTCCTCCTCCTCCTTCGGATATGGGTGTGGGTGTGTGGTACGGGGGCTTAACCCCAGGGGTGTTCTACTTCTGAGCTACCACCCTTGACCTATTTTAACTTTTTTTTTTGGCAGTACTGGGGATTGAACCCAGGGGCATTCTACCTCTAAGCTATACCCCCAACCCTATCTTTTATTCTTTATTTTGAAACAGGGTCTCACTAAGTTGCGGAGGGACTCACTAATAGCTGAGGCTGGCCGTGAACCTGCGATCCTCCTGTCTCAGCCTCCCAAACTATTTTAACTTTATTTTGAAACAGGGTCTCACTGAGTTGCTGAGGGCCTTGCTAAGTTGCTGAGGCTTGCCTTGAACCTGTGATCCCCGTCTCAGCCTCCTAAGTACTAGAGTTACAGGCGTGTGCCACCACGCCCGGCTTACTTCTTTATATCATACCAACTATTTCAGTCAGCATTCTCACTGCTGTGACCCCAAATTCCTGACAACAACAACTTTGAGGAAGGACGAGTTATTTGCTCACAGTTCTGGAGGTTTCTGACTATGTTAGGCCAGGTGAAGTCTGTGGAGCTGAGGGCATGGCTGCAGGAAACAGAGAGCATGAGGAGGGAGTCTGCTCTCACATCGTGGAGGCAGGGGAGAAGGAGAGAGCGAACAAGCAACAAGGGGAGGAGTTTCCATGGCCACACCCCCAGGGCCCTCCTTTGCAACCAGGCCCCGCCTCCAGCATGGCTGCCTTGTCTACCGTATGAGGGCTGGAGACATTTTAAATCTAAACCATAACACCAACTAACTGCCAAGAGGCAAAGTACTAAGCAGGATTTATGAACTCCATTTGGAAAGATTATTTCCAATAATATTGCTGGCCGGGTATCTGTACTTATCTTCTTTTTGTAAACAAGATGCTTTTAAATAATTTTCACAAAAATATTGAAGAGCTGGTGAGACAGTAAAGGATTTACCAAGGGGTAAATTTACTTAAGAAATTTTATGTATTTATTTAAAAATATTTAATGATCAAATAAAGATTGAAAGGTACTCAAGGAGAGGGTGTGAGCCAAAGACTTTATATTCTGCAAAACTGACTTGCAGAGATAAAGAGCATAAGTTGTTGTTGACAAACAAGAGCTCAGGGAACATTATTCTAATTAATACTACCTGTGAGAGAATGAACTGTAAACAACCCAAATGACTCGAGGGACATTATGAAAGGACTGGTGAGTATATATTGCTAGGCTAGGTGTGGTGCCCCACGTTTGTAATCCTAGTACTTGGGAGGCTGAGACCAGAGGATCACAGGTTTGTGGCCAGCCTCAACTACTTAGCCAGGCCCTTGGCAACTTAGTGAAACCCTGTTTCAAAATAAAAAATAAAATAGGGCTGGGGATGTAGCTCAGAGGTAGAATCCCCCTGGGTTCCATCCCCAGTAATACACACACACACACACACACACACACACACACACACACACACTATTGCTAACTATATAATTAAGACTGATAGATGAGAACAGCTCTATATTATTTTAGAATTTTATAAATAACATACATTTTAGATTAAAATACTTTGTTTTTCAGTCTGTAACTATATAACTTTAGTATGGGATGCTATTTCTTGCAAAATCCACTATTTTTAAAATTATCTCTCCAACAATAGTGTAAAAAATCAGATTATGTTGGGCATCTTGGCAGACTAGTTATATTAAATGCATTTTCAATTTATGATACTTCCAGCTTATGATGGGTTGATGAAAACAAAATTGCCAAAGGCCTTGCTAAATTGCTGAGGCTGGCCTCGAACCTGTGATCTTTCTCAGCCCCCAAAATACTGGGATAACAAGCCTGTACTCCCCACCCCACATGTTTAGCTTTTTAAGAAACTGCTAACCTGTATTTCAGTAGCTGTACTACTACACATTTTCTCCAGCAATGCATGAGTGGTCCAGTTTCTTCACATTTCCTTTGGTGTCATCCCAATTTTTATGGCTTTTCATGTGCTTTGCTCATTTTCTAATTGAATTTTTTTTAACTGTTAAATCTTCAGATTTCCTTCTATATTCTAGGTATTTACTAGTCCCTTGTTAAAGATGTGGCTAATATTTCCTCCCACTCTCTAGCTTTATCTATCATACTCCTAACAGAATTTCTTTTTCTTAGTACTGGGGATTGAACCCAGGGGTGCTCTACCACTGAGTTATATCCCCAACCCCCTTTTTTTTTTGAGACAGGGTCTCATTAAGTTGACCAGGCTGGCCTTGAACTTGCAATCCTCCTGCCTCAGTCTTCCTAGTCACTGGGAATACAGGTGTGCGCCACCATGCCTGGCCTAACAGAGTCTTTAACAGAGTCTCAGAAGGAAAGAAGAAAAGGGTATGGGCTGAACAAGGACTAAAAGAAATAGTGGTTCAAACCTTCCCCAAACTGCCAAAGAGATCTGACACCAATCATTCCAAGTTGGAAGATAAAGAAATTCAATGCCTTGAGTGTAGATATGATGAGGTCTTAAAAAGCCAAAAGTTATTAGATTTTTTTTTACTTGACATGAAAAAAACCATTGAAGCATCCTACAAATTTTAATTTCCAAACAAGTAAACATCAGCCTCCATAACCCACTAAAGCAAAAAAGTTTCTAGAGTCCTTATTCTTCTTATTAAAGTGGAAAAGTCCTGGAGGCCCAAAAGTGAGCTGGCCACAGTGGGCCACACCAGGCCATGACTGGCCATGTGACCTCACAAGGAGCCATTGTGAGGGAGTCTCCAGGATCGGCTATCTAAGGCCCTCACCGCGGCTGGGTTTTGTCCATTAGTACAGGGAGCTCTTGGTGGTGACCTGTCGGACTCCAATTTGTTAGTGCTTTTGGTGGATTGGTGGCTTTGGATCTAATTTGTTGGTTTGGGCTTTTGGCTTTGTTGTTTTTTGTGTGTATTTGTTTGGGTTTGTTATTTTGCTGTACTTTTGTTTGTTGTTTTGTTGTTGCTTTGTTTTTTTAGTTAGCATCGTTAGTTACTATTGCGGTTTTCAATGGACAGTGCTAGGAGAGAGAGTAGAGAGGCCTGGCCAGGCCTCGAGGCCAGCTCTCCCTGTGAGGATGTCCTCATGGACAATTATATGGTCCTGAGGGACATTGGCAAGGGTGGTTTTGCTCAGGTCAAACTGGCCCACCATATCCTCATTGGGACTGAGGTGGCTGTGAAGGTCTTGCCTTCATTTAGGGACAACCCCTTCCTTCGATCCGAAATTGCTATCCTGAGGGCAGTGGAACACCTGAACGTCGTCCAGCTGTTTGAAATCATAGACACGGCCGACTTTGTCTACCTGGTGATGGAGCACGTGAGCAGGGGGCTGTTGCTGCACCACTTCAGGAAGTCCAGTAGCTTGGAGGAGGAGGAAACCGGAGGGTGTTCTGGCAGGTTGTGAGTGCAGCGTGCTACTCCACAAGAGAGACATCCTGCACAGGATCCTGTTATCCTGAAGCCATATAACATCCTCCTGGACTCTGAAGGGAACGTCAAAGTCATTGACTTTGGGTTGAGCTGTGCTTCAAGGCTGAGCACAAGCTGACTACCGTCTGTGGCACTCCCTGCTACTGTGCCCCAAAGGTCTACCAAGGCCAAGAATATGGCCCTGAGGTAAACCTCTGGAGCCTAGGGGTCATCTTCTACTTCATGCTTGTAGGCTGTGTCCCGTTCACTGGCACCACCTGGGAGCAGCTGCAGGAGAAGGTGCTGCAGGGAAGGTACTCGGTGCCCCCTCACATCATAGTCCAGGCACGATTCATCCTTAGCTGCTTAAATCCCGGAGCACTTGTAAGGAGAATTCACCATTTCCTAGGGAGCTGCTCCCCAAATGCCTGAACCCTGCAATCCTGAGAGTCATGCGTTGCCTGGGTTACAACCCACACCAGACCTGGCTCTCAGTGTTGAACAGGATGTTTGACAATGGAATGGCTACATACCTGCTGATCTAACACCATGTGAGCCACAGGGCAAGGTGCACCTTCCAGGCTGGGCCTGAGGTTCGGTGTGTCATGCCACCTCTATCCCCAGCAGATCCTCCCACCTTCCCTCTGCTGCCCAAGAGGAGAGCCAGCCAGCCTGACCTTCATGCCTTCTGGTTCCTGTCCTCTAAGGAGGACGCACAGTTGAGGCAGAAGGGTTACCCTGAGCTGCCTGCCAAAGAGGACCCCCACTTCCAGCGCAGCCCCCCAGCATGGCCCGGAGGCCCCCAGGCCAGCACCTGGCAACCCCATCATGAGCCCACCTCCAGGACTCAGGATGACAGGAAGGGCTAGAGGTGGGTCACCAGGAGGATTGTTACCCGCACCATCTGCACCTGTTGCTGCTGTGTGCTGGTCCCTGGAGTCAACAGAGTCACTCCAGAGAGAGGGGGGCAGAGGCGCCCTGGATTGTTGAGCAACAGAATTGCTCCAGAGAAACCAGACAGATGAGGTGGATGAAACCAACTCCCTGGGTCCTGACTTTGGCCAGAGTGGACTTGGCTGCAGGACAACAGGCTTCTCCATACAGATTCCAGTCCAGAGGCCCCTGCCTGGGAGAAATAAGAAACTATTTTTCCCAGGAACCTCACTCACCCTTTCCTTGAGATGATAAATTGTTATCAATTTTATAATAAAAGTGAAATGCTTGTTAAAAATAAAATGACAATTGTAAAAAAATGAATTAAAATTCTGAAAGATAATGGCAAGTGAAAAATCTCAAGGGCATCCAGAGAAAAATGATACTTTACCTATTTGTCATAAGGGAAAAAACAATTAGAATAATAGCAAATTTCTCACTGATGGAGGCCAAAAGGAAGTGGCACAATATTTTTCAATTGCTAAAATAAAATAATTGTCAACCTATAATAACTGCCACCCAGTAAAAATATTTTTCAAGAATGAAGGTGTGGTGGTGCACATCTGTAATCCCATTACTTGGGAGGCTGAGACAGGAGGATCACAGCCACTTAGACCCTCAGCAACTTAGCCAGACCCTGTCTCAAAATAAAAAATAAAATAGAGCTTGGAGTCTAGCTCAGATGTAGAATGCCCCAGGGTTCAATCCCCAGTACCAAAAAAAAAAAAAAAAAAGAATGAAGACATTTCTCAGATGAAGGAAAGCTAAGAAAATTTGTTGCCAGCAGATCTATCTTAAAAAAAAAAGGCTATAGCAAATTTTCTAAATGGAAAGAAAATGATGAAAGACCTTGGAACATCAGGAAGAAAGAAAGCAAATGGAAGAAATATATAAGGAAATAAAAGGCTTTTCTTCTCTTGAATTTTCTAAATTATGCTTGATGATTAAAGTAAAAATTATAACACCATTAAATGTGGATCTAAATTTATGTAGAGAAGATATTTAAGACAATTATAAATGTGGAAGAGTAAAAGGAATATAAGGGAGGTAAGATTTTTCTTCATTCAAACTGGTAAAATGACATCAGTAGATTGAATAAGTTATGTACACATAATGTAGTACTTAAGCAATTAGTAAAAAAAAAAAAACCCAAACCCTATACAATGATGTGCACTCAAAACACTAGTTAAGTCAAATGGAATTCTAAAAGAAGGTTCAAGTAATCCACAAGAAGTCAGGAAAGATAAAACAAAAATGAAGACCAGAAAGAACAATCAGGAAGCAAAAAGTAAAATGGCAGACTTTAAGCTCTAGCATGTCAATAATTACATGAAATATAAATGGTTAAATATAGCAATTAAAAGACAAAGTTTGGCAAAGTGGATTACAGAACAGGACCCCATCTACAAAGCTTTTTATTTTGGTCACTTTTCAGTTCTAAAATTTCCATTTGGTTCTTCTGTATCTCATCAACTTCTTTGCTGAAGCTGTGTATTTTTTCATTTGTTTCAAGTGTCTTTATAATTGCTCATTGAAGCATTTTTTATGTCCACTGCTTTAATCTTTGTCAGATAATTCTAATATCTCTGTCACTTCAGTGTTTGCATCTATCGATCATCTTTCTTCATTCAGTCTGAGCTCTTCCTGGTTACTGATATGAATGATGAGTGATTTTCTATTGAGACCTAGACATTTTTGTATTATATTACAACACTCTGGATCTTATTTAAACCTTCTGCTTTAACTGACCCCCTGATTTTTTTTTTAGCACTGCTCTGGCAGGGAAATTGAGGGACACTGCCTCATTCCTGCCAGTGGAAGTAGACATCCAGGTTCCCCTCTTGGCCTCTGTTGCTCTGTGGAGAGGAGCCTCCTGCTAGGCAGGGCAGGGGTGGAGGTTGGGCTTCTTACCTCATTGGCAGTGCACTCTCATGGGAGTGGCCTCCTTTCCACTGGTCAATGGTGAAGGATCTGTCTCTCCACTGGGCCTTCTTTTTTTTGTGGTACTGGGGGTATTCTACCTTTGGGCTACACCCCCAGCCCAATTTTTTATTCTTTATTTTGAAACGGTCTCACGAAGTTGCGGAGGGCCTCACTAAGTTGTTGAGGCTGGCCGCGAACCTGGATCCTCCAGTCTCAGCCTCCCAAGTACTGGGATTACAAGCATGTGCTGCCATGCCTGGCTCCACTGGGCCTTCTATTACTCCATCCCCATTGGAATGTTTTGAGGATGGAGACCTTGCCTCAGACTTTACTAGCATGGGTGGGGGCAGAGCTACACCTTTTTCTATGGTGTTTGGTTAGAGCGGGTGTAGTTTAAAAGTTTTCTGTGTTGCCAGGTACCATGGTTCAAACCTGTAATCCCAGGATTTGGGAGGCTGAGACAGGAGAATCTCAGGTTGGAGGCCAGCCTCAGCAACTTAGTAAGACCCTGTTTCAAAACAAAACAAAACAAAACAAAACAAAACAAAACAAAACAAAACAAAACGGCCTGGGGGTGTAACTTGGAGGTAGAATTCCCTGGGTTCTATTTCCAGTACAAAAGAAAAAGTTTTCTGGCCCCGGCGTCCTCCTTCGTCATCCCGGTGGCCTCTGCGCCTGCCCCAGACCTCGGCGTCACCTCGGCGTCACCTCGGCGGCCTCTGCACCAGGTACCAGACCTCGGCGTCCCCGCGTGTCACCTTGGCAGCCACTGCGCCCGCCCCAGGCCTTGGCGTACCCACCCCCGTGTCACCCCGGCAGCCTCTGCGCCCACCCTGGGCCTCGGCATCACCTTGGCGGCCTCTGCACCAGGTACCAGACCTCAGCATCCCCACTCATCACCTCGGCAGCCTCTGCACCCGCCCCGGGCCTCAGCATCCCCATGTGTCAACTCGGCGGCCTCTGTGCCCGCCCTAGACCTCGGCATCACCTCGGTGGCCTCTGCACCAGGTACCAGACCTCGGCGTCACCATGGCGGCCTCTGCGCCCGCCCCGGGACTTGGCGTCACCTCAGCAGCCTCTGTACCCGCCCCAGGCCCCGGTGTCCTCCTTTGTAACCCCGGTGGCCTCTGCATTCGCCCCAGGCCTCGGTGTCACCTTGGTGGCCTCTGCGCCCGCCTCAGACCTCGGCGTCACCTTGGCGGCCTCTGTGCCAGGTACCAGACCTTGGCGTCCCCGCGCATTATCTTGGCAGCCTCTGCGCCTGCCTTGGGCCTCGGCGTCCCCCCCACCCGCGTCACTTCGGCGGCCTCTGCGCCCACCCCAGGCCGCAGCGTCACCTTGGTGGCCTCTGCACCAGGTAACAGACCTCGGCGTCCCCCCCGCGTCACCTCAGCGGCCTCTGTGCCCCCCCCGGGGCCTCGGCGTCCCCCCATGTCACCGGGCCCTCCACGCCCAGCCTTAGACCCCGGCTACCTCCTGCACGTCCCAGGTGGCCTTCTGTCCCCTGCCTTGGACTCCAGCGCAGCCACCCAAGACCCAGAGCTTGCACCTCTCTCCCCCGCGTGGGAGACTCCGAGCCGCGCTTCAGAGCCCGGATACCCTCCTGCGCTATCACCCAAGACCCGCGCGATTCTCCAGGCTGTCTCTGAGTCAGGGCACACCCTGGCACTGCCACCTGAGATATAGGAGCACATGCTCCCCCCTGGGACCCATGCGCGATACCCTGTGCCGCGCCTCAGAGCCTGTGCACCCCTAGGCACTGCTACTCAATAGCCGGACCCGCACCTCCCACGGGCCCATTCGAAATCCTCAGTGCAGCGCATCAGAGCCTGGGCACCCTCCGGCAACATTGCCCAAGACCTGGAGCACATGTGCATCCCTAGGGGCCTGGGCGACCCCCAGCACCCATGCCTTGGAAACAGGGCACCTTCTGGCACCGTCACCAGCGCATCAGTGCCCACACCCAACACCGCGCCTCGAAGTGCTCCTTACGTGCCAACACCCGAGCTCCGACCCTGCGTACCCTTCCACACACAATACCACGCCCCAGCCAACCAGACAATAGGGATCCACAGCCTGCAGCGTGCTGACCCAATTGAGATTACAGGAACCATCAAGAGGTCTCATACAAGAAAGGAAGATGATGTGGAGGCAACAGAAACACAAAATGGAAAACACTGAAAATACAAGAATGAAGAACAGTGAGGAAACAAGAAACACCCACAATGCATCAACAAGTGAGATCACTGACTCTGACCTGCAGGAAATGCAAGACGGAGAATTCCGAATTTTGATCCTCAGAATCATGAAAGGGCCGGGCGTGGTGGCACACGCTTGTAATCCCAGTACTTTGGGAGGCGGAGACCGGAGGATCCAGGTTTGTGGCCAGCCTCAGCTTGCGCACGCGCGCATGCGCGCTCTCTCTCACTCTCACTCTCTCTCCCTGTCTCTCTCTCTCTCTCTCTATCCCTGTCTCTCTCTCTCTCTCTCTCTACTTAGTGAGGCCCTCCGCAACTTCGTGAGACCCGGTCTCAAAATAAAGTATAAAAAATAGGGCCGGGGGCGTAGCGCGGAGGTAGAACACGCCTGCGTTCAATTCCCGGTACCGCGAAAAAAAAAAAGAATGATGAAAGGCCTCAAAGAAAGCATAGAGGAGATGAAGGAGGAAGTTGAGGTTCTAAGGAAGAATCAGAAAGAAACTGAACGGAATGAAGGAATCAATAAACAAATTAAAGACTGCAATAGAAACCAACACTAGTAGGCTTGACCACATGGAAAATAGGGTATCACTCCTGGAAGACAGCTCATTCAAAACTGAGAACACATTCAATGATATTACAACGACACACCCTGGCCATTCAAGAAATACAGAACAATGCAAGACATCCTAATCTAAGGATAAAAGGCATTGAAGAAGGTTTAGAAGCACAGACCAAGGGTATAAGAAACCTCTTCAAAAAATAATTTCAGAGAATTTTCCGAACATAGAGAAAGATTTGGATATACACATAAAGGAGACATATAGAACACCGTTAAGACAGGACCAAAGAAGGGTCTCCCCTCACCATGTAATAATTAAAATGACTAACATAGAGGCCAAAGAAAGAATCCTAAAAGCAGCAAGAACAAAAGAACAGTTGACACACAGGGGCAAAACAATAAAACTCCCCCCATACTTCTCAACCTGTCAGGAATGCCAGGAAGGATTGGTATGAAGTACTCTGGACCCTGGAAGAAAACAACTTCCATCCAAGACTGAAATATCCAGCAAAGCTATCATTTAAAATTGATGGAGAAATAATAATGTTCCATGATAAACAAACACTTAAAGAATTCATGAGGACCAAGCCAACACTAGAGAAAATCCTAAAAGAAATAAACCACAAAGAAGGAAAAACAAGCAATTTTCAGAACCACAGGAGAGGTAAACTACACCAGGTAGGCAACTAAACAAGGAGATTTGTCACTACAGCAAATAGAAAATAAAACTCAAAATGATAGGAAACAAAAATCATATCTCTATAATAACATTGAATGTCAAAGGACTCAACTCCCCAATTAAAAGGCACAGACTGGCAATGTGGATCAAAAAGCATAACCCAACTATATGCTGTCTACAAGAAACTCACCTTCTAGCCAAAGATACTCATACACTAAAGGTAAAAGGATGGAAAAAGATATACCATTCAAATGGATATCGAAAACAAGCAGGGGTAGCAACGCTTATATCAGACAAAACAGACTTTAAGCTAAAACACATCAGAAGAGACAAAGAGGGTCACTTATTAATAAAAGGAACAATCCAACAAGAAGATATAAAAATAGTAAACATTTACGCTCCAAATGTGGGTGTACCCACATTCATAAAACAAAATCTTCAACACACCACTCATGCCACTAGATTGATCCTCCGGACAAAAGATGAATAAAGATTGCTCAGACCTAAAGAAAACTATAGACCAAATGGATCTAATAGACACATACAGATTATTTCAACAAACAACACCTGAATACACATTTTTCTCAGCTGCCCACAGAACATTCTCCAAAATAGACCACATACTGGGTCGCAAAGAAAGCACCAGCAAATTCAAAAGATGTGATATAATTTCCTGTATCTTCTCAGATCACAATGGATTGAAACTGGAAATTAACAACAGGAAGACAAAAAGTAATCACATAAATACGTGGAGACTGAACGATACACTCCTGAATGAGGACTGGATCAGGAAAGAAATAAGGGGAGAAATAAAAAAAATCCCTGGAATTTAATGAAAATAGAGACACGACATATCAAAATCTGTGGGACACCTTGAAAGCGGTGTTAAGAGGGAAATTTATAGCACTGAGTGCCCACATAAGAAAAACAGAAGACATCCAAATAAATAACCTAATGACACACCTCAAGGATCTTGAAAAACAGGAACAATCGCAGCCCAAAGCCAGTAGAAGGCAGGCGATAACTAAAATCAGAGCAGAAATTAATGAAGTAGAAAATAAAAAAAAATACAAAGAATCAACAAAACAAAAAGCTGGTTCTTTGAGAAGATTAATAAAATTGACAAACCACTAGCTAACCTAACCAAAAGAAGGAGAGAATCAACCCAAATTACCAAAATCAGAAATGAAAAAGGGGACATCACCACAGATAGTGGAGAAATCCAGAGGATCATAAGAAACTTCTTTGAAAACTTACATTCCAATAAAATGGAACACATGGAAGAAATCAAAAGATTACTAGACACATACAACCTACCTAAACTGAATCAAGAGGATACAGAAAAACTGAATCAACCAATAGCAAGCACAGAGATATAAACAGCAATAAAAAGTCTTCCATCAAAGAAAAGGCCAGGTCCAGATGGTTTTCCAGCCAAATTCTACAAAATCTTTACAGAAGAACTAAAACCAATACTTCACAAACTATTCCGTGAAATTGAAAGAGATGGAATTCTTCCAAATTCCTTTTATGAGGCCAATATCACATCAATACCAAAGCCAAATAAAGATACCTCAAGAAAAGAGAATTACAGACCAATATCATTAATGAACATAGACACAAAAATTCTAAATAAAATACTAGCCATGCGCATTCAAAACCATATTGAGAAAACCGTACACCATGACCAAGTTGGTTTCATCCCAGTAAAGCAAGGCTGGTTGAACATAGGCAAAACAATACACGTTATTCACCATATAAATTGTACTAAAAACAAGAATCACATGATCATTTCAATAGATGCGGGAAAAGCATTTGACAAAATTCAACACCCATTCATGTTAAGAATTCTACAGAAAATCAGAATTGAAGGAACATACCTCAACATCATTAAATCAATATATAAGAAACCCAAAGCCAACATCATACTGAATAGGGAAAAATTGCCAGAATTCCCCTTAAAATCATGAACAAGACAAGGATGCCCACTATCGCTACTCCTTTTCAACATAGTCCTTGAAACTCTTGCCAGGGCAATAAGACAAGAGAAAGATATCAAAGGAATTCAAATAGGAAAAGAAGAACTAAAATTATCTTTATTTGCAGACGATATGATCCTATACCTAGAAGACCCAAAGAACTCAACCAAAAGGCTACTAGAGCTGATTAACAAATTCAGCAAAGTAGCAGGATACAAGATCAACCTAAAAAAGTCAGTAGCTTTCATATATGCCAACCATGAATCCACTGAGAAAGAAATCCAGAAAACAATTCCATTCACAATAACTTCAAAACCAATCAAATGCCTAGGAATAAACTTAAACGAAGAGGTAAAAGACCTCTACAATAAAA